>RJWJ010023677.1:0-25596 GCA_004363605.1 Indri indri | reverse complement strand
TTTTTTTTTTTTTTTTTTTTTTTTTTAGACAGAATCTTGCTCTGTTGCCTGGGCTAGAGTGCTGTGGTGTCGGCCTAGCTCACAGCAACCTCAAACTCCTGGGCTCAAGCCATCCTCCTGCCTCAGCCTCCCCAGTAGCTGGGACTACAGGCATGTGCCACTACACCCGGCTAAATTTTTGTTTCTATTTTTATTTGCCAGGCTAATTTTTTCTATTTTTAGAAGAGACAGGGTCTTGCTCTTGCTCAGGCTGGTCGTGAACTCCTGAGCTCAAGGGATCCTCCCTCCTCGTGCTAAGATTACAGGTGTGAGCTGCCACTCCTGGCCAGGAGTTGATTCTTTTTGGTTGTCGGGCACATAGGCATTGTGACTTTTCTCTATTTTTTAAGAAAGAAAAAAAAAAGACAAAATTAAAACCCCTGCTACACAGACCATGTAAGATATTAACAAGCCACCTTCAGTTTTCAACCATACTGTAGTTCAAGGATTATCTTTTACCTACCTAAGGCAGACTTAGTGTGAACTGATGGGGAATCAAAAGGGAAGCATAGAAGCCTTTTCTTATGCTCACTGTCATCTGTGGATTTTTTAGGAATGGACGTCACATCCCACCCTTCGAAGTGTTAAGGGGTTACAAGGCAATAGGCATCCTCTGACAATCATAAAACAGTAAAAGACTGAGGGAATCCTAGGATGGAGCGAGACTTGGCAAGGCTGGAAAACGGACAAGTCTTTCGTCTCGCCCATGCTCAGCCCTCTGAGCGAATGTAGCTGTTGTGTTTAAATGACATATCCAGATTAATTTGTTTGACAAATGAAAAGAGGTGTGAGACATGTCGGGTCATGGAGACGGTTACATTGCGGCTGTCTTTATAAATCATCCCTGCTTCTCCTGAGACAATGCCAGGTTAATTCACGGGGCCTCTGATTCAGATGGCAAGGATGAGAACAAACCACCCTTTTCTGAAGAGGTCAGTTAGACAGATTGTGATCGTGTCTGCAGGGTCAGAAATGATCAGAATCCTATGAAAGTGTCTCAATTCATTTTAGGAACTGAGACATCCTACAATTCAGAATTGGCTAGTGAGACACAGGTGTTCTTAGTTGTGACTCACCTCCCATTGGCCCATGGCTCTGGGTCCTCCTAGCCCAGCACGTTGGTTAAGAGATTCTGCTAATGACCATAGAATTAATGATAACCAGCGATAACTATTACCCATGCAAAGCCTACTCCGTGCCTAATGATTGACTTACATTTCCTTTTAATATTTGCAAATCTTGAAATGGGTACTGACATTCGGATTTCATTCTTTTTTATAGCTGAATAGTGTTTCATTGCATACACACAGGCACACACACACACACACACACACATATCCCATTTTCTTTATCCATTCATCCATTGATGGTAAGTTAGGTTGATTCCGTATCTTGGCTATGCTGCAATAAACATGAAAGTGCAGCTATCTCTTCAACATACTGATTCCATTTCCTTTGGATACATACTTAGTAGTGGGATTGCTGGATCATATGGTAATTCTATTTTTAATTTTTTGAGAGACCTCCATACTGCTTTCCACAATGGCTGTACTAATTTACATTCCCACCAACAGTGCGTAAGGGTCACTTTTCTCCACCTCCTTGCCAATACTTGCAGACTTTTGTCTGTAGAAGCGTTCCAGAGGATTTGAGGCATGTTTTAAATCACCTTTTTTGTAGGTTTCAGGTTTTAGGTTTAATGTTCATAGGCTAAGATGCATACATTTTAAATACACAGTTTGATAATTTGGACAAATATAGACACTTATGTCATATAAGGGAAAACACAAATGAAAAATATATAAAGGCTTAATTCTCCCTGTTGAAAATAAAGAAAAAGACTTCCTCCCCACCACCACCACCCTTTTCTTGGAGCATTTACTTTAGAAAACTTCTAATTGTAGGTTCTTTCTCTGTTTCTTTGAAATGTATGTAAATCTTCTTAAAAGCTAAATAAGCCTCTCTCACGCCAGCTTCAGGAGCCAGGAATATCTTTCTCGCAGACCTGGGAACCATCTCTCTGAAACAGAATCGTCAGGGAAAATGGCACCTCTGTCTCCCAGTTCCCGTGGGAGGGCGGGAGCCTGATCCAGGTTGGAGTCTGCGTCTCGCTCCAAGTTACGAAACTACCTCCTGTCACAAAGATGTGAGAAGTTTATTTTTCCTCAGGATAAATGCAATTAGCAAACACAGATGGCCACCCCAATTACCGAGTGAATCCGGGGTGAACTACGGGGTGATGGATGCTGCTGTCAAGTTCTCTGACTTGAGGACTGCTTACTGTTTACCTTGAGAACATGTATGTGATGCGTTGTATCTGCTTGACTGGATGAAAGGGTGAGATTTCTTTCCGTCTTTGCAATCTCTCAACAGATTGCCTGTGATGCACATCACGTTCTAGATCGATGCTTATTCAATAATGAAATTGTTTTCTTTTTCTTCTACCTTTCTGGGTTGGGAGGGGATTTTCTTTTTAATTATACGGTATCATCAAGGTATAGAAAAATGCCATCACCACAGAAATTATGATGTGCCCCTTTGACATGAACCCCCGACTCTCTGCCTAGGCAACCACTCATGTTATTTCCATTACCGTAGATAAGTTTCGCCCATTCTTACAAATGCTTACAAATGGAATCATACAGTATTTACTCTTCTTTCACTCAGGATGTTTTTGAGATCCAACCATGTTGTTGCACGTGACAGTAATGTTTATTTTAACTGCAGAGTACTATTCCAAAATTGTTTTCCACTCGCTTGATGATGGACGTTTGAGTTGGCTCCGGTTTTTGACTATCATAAACAAAGCGCTGTGAACAATCAGGTACCAGTCTGTTTGTAGACTGACATTTTCACTTCATCTTGGGTAGATAGCTAAGAGTGGAACTGCTGAGTCTTGTGTGTTTAACTTTTTAACTAACTGATGCACTCTTTTCTGAAGTGGTTGTACCATTTGACACTCACCAGAAAGAACAGTTGTTCTGTGCCCTCACCAATACTTTTTAATTCAGTCTTTTTAATTCTAGACATCCTAATAGGTCTGTATCTTGTGGTTCTAACTTGCATATTTCTAATGGGTGATCATGTCTGGTGTCTTATCTTTTCATGTGCGTATGAACTATTTGCATATTTTCTTTAGGGAGGCATCTCTTCAAATCCTTGGCCCATGTTTTAAGTGGGTTGTTTGTCCTCTTATTGAATTGTAAAAGTTCTCTTTGCATTCTGGGCACGAGTCCTTTGTCAGATATATGTTCTGCAAATATGTTCTCATTTTCTTAATGGCCAGTGCTTTTTTTGTTCAGTCTTAATATATCTTTGCCTACCCCGAGTCATGAGATTTTTCTCCTATGTTTTTTTTAAAGTTATAGTTTTAGCTTTACATTTAGATTTGTGATACATTTTAAGTAAAGTTTTGTGTACGGTATGAGGCAGACACTAAAGCTCAAGTTTTCCCCTCTGAATATCTTATTTTTCTATAACTGTTTGTTGAAAAAACATCCATCCCCCTAAAGGAATTATTAATATGTTGGTACCTTTGTCTAAAATCAATGGATCACACGTGTGGGTTATTTCTGGACTCTGCCATTACACCAATACTACACTGTCTTGATAGTGTAGCTTTATAAGAAGTCTTGAAATCCAGTACTGTAGTTCCTCCAGTTTTGTTCTTCCTTTTCAAATTATTTTGGCTATTCTAGATTTTTTTGTACTCTACAAGGTCTGCTTGGGTTTTGATTGGCATTATGCTGACTATAGGTAAATTTGGAGAGAAAGACATAGTAACAATGTTATCAGTTATCTACTGCTACATTAAAAAAAAGTATCCAAAACTCAAAACAACAGGATTTATTATCTCACAGTTTCTGTGGGCTAGTAACATGGGCATGAATTAGCTAGGTCTTCCAGCCCAGGGTCTCATACAGGACGCAGTCAAGGTATTAGCCAAGGCAGCTGTCATCTCAGGGTTTGACCGGATCCATTTTTAAGCTCACTCGGTGGTTTTTGGCAGGATTTAGTTCCTCACCGGTTGTTAACTTGAGAACCTCATCCTTACTGGCTATTAGCTGGAGGCCACCCTCAGTTCCTTGCCAGGTGGATCTTTCCCTAGGGAAGCTCATGACACGGCAGCTGGCCTCGAAAGAGAGGGTGGGTGAGTTAGAAGACGAAAGTCAGTCTTTTGTTAAATAGATCCAAATCTCAGAAATATCATCCCATTATCTTTGCATATTCTATTCATTAGAAGCAGTTCAGTAGGCCCAGCTCATACCAAAGGGAGAGAGTTACACAAGGGCATGAATTCCAGGCAGTGTGGATCGTTGGGAGCCGTATTTTAGGTCTACCTACTGCGACCATATTGACCGTCCCAATCCATGAACACGGTGTCTCTCCTGACTCCTGTCTTTCTCTTCATCAACTTCTCTTAACAGTATTTATTAGTGTTGTTATTGAAGTTTTACATATCCTCCATTGAATTTACTCCTAAATATTTTATTTGTGATGCTCTTATAAGTGGTATTTTGATTTTCTAATTCCTTATAATGAAAAAATAGAAATATAGATGATTTCATATATTTATCTTGAATTCTGTGATCTTGCTGAACTCACTTATTAATTCTAGAATTTTGTGTAGAATGTTCTACATAGACAATCATGTCGTCTGAAAATAAAGTTTTACTTATTTCTTTATCATTTCTATACCTTTTGTTCTTGTTTTTGGTGTCTTGTTGCACTAATTCCTCCATCCAGCAAAAGATTTAATAGAGACCAGAGATTCTTGCCTTGTTCCTAATATTAGGGGGAAAGCATTCACTAAATGTTATGTTAAATGTATGCCTTTCATAGATGCTCTTTATCAAATAGACATACCCTTCTATTTCAATTCCCTGAGAAGTTTTAATCATAAATGGATTTCCAATGTTATCAAATCCATCTAGTGGATTTTTAACTTCAATTACTACACTTTTCAATTAATAATTTCCATTTGACTCTTTTATAAAAATTTCCATTTCTTTGTAGATATTCCTTATTTGTTTATTCATAAGGACTGTATTTCCCTTTAAGTATTCAAATATGCTTAAATCGATGCTTTATTATTCACAATAGCCAAGATCTGGAAACAACCTAAGTGCCCTTCGGTGGACAAAGGGATAAAGAAACTGTGATATACATACATAACAGAATAGAGTGTAGCCTTTAATAAGAAGGAGATTCTGCCATTTTCCATAACATGGATGAACCTGAAGGACATTATTCTCAGTGAAATAAGCCAGACACAGAAAGAAATTATACTGTGGAATCTAAAAAACAAAAAAAAAAAAGCCAAATATACAGAAATAGAGAGTAAAACAGTGGTTACCAGGGAGGCGGGGGAGGGTGAGTAAGGAAATGGGGAGATGTAAGTCAAAGGATACAAAGTAGCAGATTTGTAGGATTAACAAGTCTAGAGCACAAACGTACTACATGAGGACTATAGGTAATGAAATTGCACTGTATTTGCGATTCCTGCTAAATGAGTAGATTTTAGCTGCTTTTGCCACACAAAAATTAAAAAGGCTAACTACGTGAGATGACAGGTTAATTTGTTTCACTATAATAACAATTTTACTATCTGCAAGTACGCCATAACATCATATTGTACACCTTAGATATATATAATTCATTTTAAATAAATCAATAAATAAATGTATACTTTTTATTCTTTTTCATAATATCCATCATCTGGGCTATGTCAGTGCTGGTTTCTATAGACTACTTTTGTTCTTGACTGTGGTTAACCTTTTCCTGTTTCTTTGCATGTTTAGTAATTTTTAGTGTATGCTGGACATCAAGAAAGAAACATTGTAGAGACTCTGGATTCTTTTCTCTTTCTCTGAAGAGTGTTGACTTTTGTTCTATGAGGAAGGTCAATTACTGACTAAGCACCTTGAACATATCTCGTCTTGGCATTATGCTTTGTTAGGACAAATGTGTAGAATCCTCAAGCTTTTCCTTAAGCTTCTCACTTCCAAATGCTGACATCTCTGCAGGTTTGGGCTGGGATTGGTTTTAAGCTCTGCTGAAGACGGTCTAGAGAAGACCTCACTCTAGGATGTATTCCTTACTTGTGATGAGCAGTCTTTCCGGTTCCTCAGCCGGATGGCCGAGGTGCTAACAAGGTCTCTTGACTCCAGGTGGGCCAGAATGCAACATCTCCCAGCACTCACTGACCTGCAGCTCCCTTCTTCTCTCAGCCCATGGCAGTGACTCACTGGTAAGTCTTGCATTGTTTTTCTCTGCACATGTGCAGGTCAGCTCTCAGCTAAGAAATCTCTGCAGAGACTTCTCCAAACTCCTCTGTACAACTCCCTCCTCTCCAGTGCCCTGCCCTATAGGTCCAGCCGCTGCAGCAGCCCTGAGCTCTGATCTCTGTCCCATCTGTTCACTAGCCCTGCTGCTTCCTACCAGGACCCAGCCTTCTGCACCACCGTCAGAGAACTGCCCCCAGCCAGTGCCACACTGAGTGTGGGTATCACTTCATGAGCTTATCTGTGCTCAGGGATCACAGTCCTGGGGTGATTACTATGCCATGACTAGAAGCATAAATTTTGTGCAGTTTTGTAGTTTTTAAAGCAGGGGGGCAAATCCAGAGCCAGTTATTTTTTCAAGGCTGGAAGTGGAATGATTTATGATGTTTTGATTTGAGGTGAGGGCAGTCTTCAAAAAAAACCACTTCCTCTCATTCCAAGTTACTTTGCGCAGTGGCACCATGGGATGAAAGCCCCTGTTGTGTTTCTATTGGGGTCTGGTTATGTCAGGGCATGTCCAGAGGGTCTGTGGGGCAGGTCAGTGTGGGGTCTATTTGCAGGGGAGGCAAAGTACCCTCAGGAAACAACCCATCCTAGCAGAAGAGGACACCTAAGAGCAGGAGTCCAGGGTTGGTGAGGAGGGATTATTCCCTATCATTCAAACCCCCTCCATTACAATAATGCAGACAGACCCCAGGAAAACAGAAGGAGTAAGTGACAACCAAAAACACAAAATTTGTTGACATTTTTGAAGAAAGTTGATATCAACAGTAGTAATGATAATAATAGTGGCTGAACACTATTTTCACTATATTCCAGCCATGGTTGAAAGAACTCTCCATCAACTGACTTGAGTAATTTATACAACAACCTAACGACAAAGGTTCCATTACTGTCCCAAGTCAGCAGCTGAGCTTAACCAAGGTGCTAAGAATATAAGTCACTTGCCCACGACCTACCAACACACCTAGTAAAAATAGAATCTCGTGTGCCTTCGACAATCACTCTCTGCTCCCATTCAGCATAGTATATGCCCTGCAACCTCAAGTTTATTATCTCTTCTATTTCTTTTAACTACCCAGGAAGGCCAATAATTTACAGATAAGGAAGCTGAGGCTCAGAAAGGGGAAATTAGTTTGTCCAAGGTCCTTTACCTGATGCATAGGAGCTCTGGGCCATGAACTTGGGCTTATCTGATTTCAGACCAACGTTCCTTCTCTGACCTCCCATGGAAAGAGTCCAGCAGCCCTGGGAATTCGATAGGAGGAGAAAGATGTTTCCTGTCTACCTTTGTCCATTCCACAACTAGCACTCCTGGTCTCGACCAGAGATGCATTCCAGCAGCAGGAGAGCAGACGTGGGAAAGAAGACGTGCTTGGGCTTGAGTGGGGGTCGAGCTGGAGGGGGGTCCTATGGTGGTGGGTCCCATAGACGAGGAAACATCGTTTGTGCCTGCAGTGGGGACCTATTTTTACTGCTATACTGAATTGGCCTAAGGGGGGAAAATGCTATCCATTTTACTTCGCCGACTGCTTTAGGAAGCAGACAAATTTAGAGTTGGCAATTTTGGTCTCTCCACAGCATGAGCTGTTTCCAATCATATTTGTAATAAAATAAATGATAGAGCCTCTGGCCTGCAGGAAAATAGGAAGGCGAACACTCTGGTCAGGGAAGTTTGCTTATACCCCGATTTAAATACAGTCTGAATATGTCCTCATCAAGAGATACAATATGGGTCCATTTGAACCTAAATGATTCCCAAAAAGGAGGAAAGGAGTCACCTAATACATGAGCAAGCTTTGTGTAAAACAACGGAACAATTACTTGCTTTCAAATTCAATTGCAATCCTACCATTTATTGGCTGTGGGGTCATAAGCAGATCACTTTTCTGAGGCTCTGTTTTGTCATACATAATATGGAAATAATAAAGCCTCCTAAAAATACAAATTACCCAGCAGTTTTAATGCTCAGGGAAGATTTTTTGAAGCAATCAACACTTGAGCAAAGCCCTGAAGGATGAGACCAAGCCAGACATATAAAAATCACATAGAATATCTGGGGGGGAGGGGTGGCAGGGGAGACAGCAAGTGCAAAGGTCCTGGGGCAGGAAAGGATTTGTGTGTTCGAGAAACAGAAAGGACAGTGTTGCTAAAGCATAGAAAGCAAGAATAAGGGAAGAGAAAATTAGCTTAAGGCAAGGTCGGATCACACAGACATTTTGAAACATGGTAAAAAATTAGGGTTTTATTCTAAGTGTAATGGATAGGTTTTAGAGGATTTTAAAGGGAGGAAGTAACATAATTTGACTTATTCCAGGGTAGCCGCGAGGGAATTGGGTCAACAATGCTTACCGAAGGAACTAGTACAGCAGTTGGAGGTAGAAATGCACATGGTAAGAACTCCCTACGTGGTAGCTTCTATTTCTCCCATGGTGGGATCCCTCTGGCCTTGTCCTGAGCACAAGTCATTGCTGAAAAGGTTCACTTCCCTGAAGCCAGAGGAAAGTTCCAAACAAGCCAGTGGTACCAGCTCCCTAGGCCTGGGACAGCTGACTCAGAAGCAGAACAATCCACCCCAGCTGAGCTTATTAAGAATCCCCTGCTTTGCTGATGTGGTTTTAAACTTTAGTGATGAGGGAGCGTCCTTACCTGGCTTTAGGGCATTGCCTGCTGCTGGGGCCGCGCTTGGATTCCTCCCCTCAAGAGGAGGGCTGATGTTTCTCTGACTGTGCTCACTTGGGTGCTTTTATTGCTGAGACGAGCCCTGCAAGTAGCTCCTAATGAGTGCAGGGACCACAGGTGCAATCAATCGCCTACTCCCTGAGTCATAGAATACTCAAGGGTCGGTGCTAGGAGAGCCCTTCCCCTCACCTAATTATAACGCCAGGAATAGGCTACTCTTCGTTGAGCACCTATTATGCCCTAGACACAGCATAAGTCAGTTACATTGCCTGTTTCAAATCCTCGACCACTCTTCCAGGGAAGCGTTTTTCTCTCCATTTTACAGAGACTCAGAGAGGCTACGTAAGTTGCATCAGGTCACACAGCTACTCAGTAGCAGAACTAGAATTTGAACCTAGTGCTTTTAACACCACAGCTCATGCTTACGGCTCCCACATCTCTTCTCCCCATCCTAGAGATGAGGACAATGAAGGCAAAGATGCAGAAGCAATTGTTTGATACCAGATGCCTCAGGGTGTTTTTTAAAAGCTTTTGTCAACAGAAGGTAGAATCTGGCATCACAGTCTATCCATAAGCTCCTCCGAGGGCAGGACAAGTTGACCTTGAAGCTTCCTTCCAGCTTCTAAGTTCAGATATTCTGTTTCTATGACGGTTTCCGAAAAGACCCACAAAGCAGGTGGTTTAAATAAATAAAACTGAAAACCGAACCAAATCAACAAATATTTATTGACTTCTTTGTGTGCCAGGATTTATAATTTAGAAAAGACTCATGTATTATTAAATATTACTCCATTTCTGGAGTCCACTTCTGGCTAAGATGGAGTAGCAGGGACACGATTTCCCCTTGCACCTGAAATAGCTATAAAAATCCAACAAGAGATAAGAAGCAGTGGTTTTAAAGCCAGTGGACGGCAGGCAATGAAGGTCAGTGACCCCTGTGAGGTGGGAAACAAACAAGCCCAGCCCCGTGGTTCCTGCCACCCGGACAGAGTCTCCAGAACGCAGCTTACCGAAGGGGAAGCCAGGAAGAGCCATGTGGACTCTTGGGGTTGAGGAGATGGAGCTATGAGACCAGGGAATCCAAAGTAGCTGGAGTTTGCAGGAACCAGAGAGAAGAGAGATCTCGAGTAATGAGCAGGGCTTTGAGCAGCACCTGCGCGTAGGGAAACCACCTAAGCCTGGGGAAAGAACCACCTGAAAGGATTAGAGGAAACGGCCTGAACCCACGGAGGGCTGGGAACAGTGCCTGTTCCTACCAGTCAGGCTGGAAAACCTCGTGAGTCGTGGGGCGTTGGATAGAGTTCTGGAGAAGGGTCTTGCTTCAGCATTTAATTGTCATGTTGCAAATCTTGGAATAATAAGGGACAAAGGTAAGACCCCTAGAGAAAATAGCACCATAAACATCTCCCTTTCTTCTTGCCATACAGATTGCCATGATAACTGGGAAGGAATTGGGGAAGATTGTAACATGATGGCACATAAAGTCTTAGTGGACAATTTCCCATTTGACCAAGGCTTTACCTAGAACAAAGATGGTTTTTAAGAAGCAGGTAGACAGCTTTAGAAGGCAAATCACAAGTCATTAAGTTACACCTGGAACAACTTTGTCCAGGGCCTTACAAAATCTATGTCTATTGAGCAAGTGATAAGCTCCAAGGAATTTTTTTTAAAGGTAGGTTGTTCATTTCCCCTCATGTACCCTATGAAGAGAAAGAAATGAAAGTTTTCCAATAATCTTCTTAACATATGACACACCAAATAGAGTACAATATTATCCATACTGATTAAGTAGCATCAGAAAGACATTTTTATTAATAATTTGATTTAACAAATATCCATTGAGCACCAAAGAATTGTCAATGTGCTGGAGGAATGAGAGATAAAAAGGAAATATGTGATGTTCCTCTCAAAATGAATGAGGCAGACTCACCCAAATAATATTGAACTTTGAGCATATCCATAGGTAAGAAATATTAGAATTCTTCCTGGGGTCCCTTCACCAGAATCCATAAACTCACAACACATGTGTTGCGGCACCTGTGGTCTAAACTCATGACGAGCATCACCAATTGATCAGGATACTCTACCCCTAAGCCAGACCAACAACTGAATAAGGAGAAACCATTTGCATCCCAGCCATCAGATTGTCACCTTCTGTTGGTTTTCATCCACCTAAACGCAAGTCTTTAAACAGTTCCCACGTCCAAAGTATCTCGGTTGATCTCATGTCATTTAATTCTTCAAGAGACGGAAGAGCTGCTTCCTGGTTTGCTTTTGGCAAAAATCGTACACTGCATGTTCTGCTTTCTTCACTTTCCAACATAATCGCCAACCTTGTCATCATCATCACCATCGTCATCACTACCATTTTTTGAACACTGTGAACCAGATTAAGTACTAAAGCTGAGATTAGATACTAAGGATAGATTAAGTATTTTCCATGCCTTGTTTCAAACTCTTAGGACATTTTCAATGGGTAGCATTTCATCTCCATTTCGCATAAAAAGAAACCGAGATTTAAAGAGACAAAGTAACTTGCCTAAGTTTGCCTAGTAAAAATCAGAATTCAAACCCATATGCTATGACATCATAGAAAAACTCATACTTAGTGATGCAAAAACTTTTTTTTTTTAAGTCCAGGTTCCCCAAACTCCCTAAATTTAAACAGTGGCAGAGGAATTATTCACTTCCTATAATTGTGACTGGAGTCAGTGCAACATTTTGCTCATCGGGATTCAGATCATAAGCCTAGAAGTTATTTGAGAAGATTGAAAAATTTCTTTGTTCCAATTCAGAAACGTTCAGCCAGTATTAAAAATATTACTGCAGCTCTGTGTGGATTACCTATTTTTTCCCATGATAAACTTTGTGTCGTGAGAGCTTCCTAACTGGCTTTGCAGTGAGCATTTGCATTTGGGTTTCTTTCGTGATGTGCAGATGGTAATAAAATAAAGCTGCCACTCCCGTCCTTGCTTTTAACTTTCGTCACTACACATCATAAATAGCGTAGGAGTACTCACCAGGGACTCTTGGGGTATATATAAATTGCTGTTATTTCTGTGGTTTACCACTTGGACCGGGAGTGATTTATCTTTGCACAACCAGGAGCTGCCGTAGAATTCGTCATCCAAGCAGAGGCAGAAAGCCAATGGGTCCGTGTTCATTGAGCAGCTAATGTGAAATGCGTGCTGGGCACAGAGGTCGGGGTAGGTCTCATTAATTCATAAATGAGCGTGCCCACTGGGTGCATCGTGGAAACCGCAGCTGCCAATAAATCGTTACAAAATGCAAGCTGTACGAGGGTAGGGAACTTGTCTGTCTTGTTCATCAGTCACTCTGGAGCCACCACCCCACCCTATACCCTGCACACAGTGGATGCTCCAGTAATATTTTTCTAACATTTTATTATAAAAGTTCTCAAATATAGCAAAGTTGAAAGAATTTTGCCGGGAAAACCCACCTAGATTCTACCATTTAAATGTTATTATATTTACTTTGCCACATATATAGCCATCCATTAATCCATCTTATTTTCTGAAGCATTTTTAAGTAAATTGCAAAAATCTATATCCTTTCCCCTAAATACTTCAACATGCATATCATTAACTTTGCTTCAATATTGGTTTTCAGGGTTTTCTTTTGATGAAAATTTACATACAGGTTGATGTACAAAATGTACATTTACTGAGTATTATGAGCTGAATTTTGTTCCCCCCCCCCACAAAAAAATCAATCCTGGAGTTCTAATCCCAGTACTGCAGAATGTGACTATATTTAAAGATAGTGTCTTTAAAGAGATAATTGAGGTTAAACAAGTTTATTAGGGAGGACCCTAATTCAATATGACTGGCGTCCTTAAAAGAAGAGGAGATTAGAACACAGACACACACAGAGGGATGATCCATAAAGACACAGGGAGAAGACGGCATCTACAGGCCGAGGAGAAAGGCTCAGAGCAGATCCTTCCCTCCTTGCCCTAAGAAGCAACCAACCCTGCCCACACCTCGATCACTGACATCTAGCCTCTGGAATTTTAAGAGAGTAAATTTCTGCTGTTTCGGCCACCCAGTCTGTAGTGTTTTGTTATGGCAGCCCTAACAAACGAATACACTAGATTTTGACAAATGCATTCACTTGTGTAACTCAAACACCTGTCAAGACACAAGACATTAGTATCCACCAGAACGTTACCAAATGCGCTTTCCCAGGCAATCTCCAACCTACACACTACTCTGAATTTTTACATTCTAGGTTAGTTTTGTCCATTCTTGAACTTCATAAAAATGGAATTATGCACTATATTCTCTTTTATGTGAGGCCTTTTTCACTTGGCATGTTTTTGAAATTCATCCATGTTTTTCCATGTATCTTATTGCTAAGTAGCATTAGCATCCATGCATAGCATCCAAACTATGCATGGATATGACATCGTTTATTTATACATTCTCCCACTGGTAGACACCTAGGCTCATTCTAATTTTTGAATATTATGGATAAAACTGCTGTGACTATTCCTCTACACATCTTTTCTTAAACATGTTTTTATTTCTCTCAGATAAATACCTAGGAATGAAATGGTTGGGTCACAATGGCAGGTGTATGTTTAGTTTTATGAGAGATGGCCTGAATGTTTTCTAAAGTGGTTGCACCATTTTACATCCTGACCAGTGATGTAGAAGAATTCCACTTGTTCACATCCTCACCAACGTTTGGTGTTGTCACGGTAAGCATTTGAAGAACGAATAAAGATGTGGGTCATTTCTGAGTCTTGAGGTAACTAGACCCAGAACTCCTTTGGGGAGACCTCAAGTGAACGACTGGGTTTCCTTCCCACAGAGCAGCATATATGACACATGAGAAGATTACAGGATTTGGAGTCGGATGATCTGGGTCCAATTCCCACCTCTGCCACTTAATAGCCGTGTAAGCTGGGCAAGCCACTTAAATTCTTTGAGCTTCAGTTTTCTCTCGTGTCACAAGGACAAAACGAGGAAATTCATTTAACCGTGCTGAGCGCTGAGCCCACCCATTGGGAAGTTCAGGAGTTGATGCTTCAGGACAGGGATCTGCCACTCTGTCCCTTTTTACCTCTGTTCTCAGGGCCTTCCTGTTCCTTTCCCATCCAGCTTGCTTCTTAGATGTCTTTGTACATCCTTTTCCTCCTCCCTGATGCCTCTGCAGAAAAACAGAATTATTAGTTAGCACGGGGCACACCCAGTCGCCAAAGGCATCCATTGAAGAGATTAGGGATACCAAGTCACAGAAAAAGACTGAAATTTGAATTCAGCTTCACTTCTTACTAGTTGTGACACTGGGGACAAGTAAGTCTTAGTTTTCTCATCTGTAAATTGCCCCGTGTGGTTGTTGGGTGGACCAAACCAAATAAATGTCTAAAACGCCTGGCACAGTGCACGGAATAGACGGGGTGGTCAGGTATCAGGAGATCTTCTCCCTCCCGAGGTCTGAGGTCAGAAGGCACAGCCCATCCCTTAAGACTGCACCTCTCTGTCCCCTCTCAACTCTGCTGCCGACCACTTGACACTGATGGGAAGGCTCGTGGTCTTTGGTCCCGTCTCTTTAGTTCTCACTGCTCCAGCCTCTGATGCTCTTCAAGCTTTCAAGAGCCAAGACTCTACATGATCAGATCCCAAGCCCTGGGGAGAGCGCACAATGTGTGCTGATGAAGAAATAAACAAGGAGAAGGAAAAAGAGAGAAAGGGGGATCCATTTAGCACAATTTCATCCTGAGCCTCGAAGAAAAGACGTCAGAAGGTGCCCTCCCCCGTGCCACTTCCCTGTCGCTTGGTCATTAAAACCTCAGACAGACGTTCAGGGCCTCCCTTCTCTCCTCAATTTAAGATAAAGAAAAGTCTCTTCGTGTTTAACAAATGATTCCTGTGAAATGAAAATGAAAGCCTTTCATTCAGTGATCATTCCATTGTATTATTATTATTAACCACTGGTTGACTCTTGCTAATTGAGCTCCTCTGGATAAAAGGTTAACATTTCTTAACACAGAGCAGCCACGAAACCATTAACAATTTGCAGGACGTGTTCTCTGTGCTTTGCCTAATTAAAGGAGCATTGTGGGGAGGGGCTCACGAGTGGTCAGGGGTGATCTTGGGAGGAGAGACGTTGCCCACAACCACGTCCTAGCTCCTTAATGCACCGTGTTCATTCTGAGCGAGTTCTTAAACCTGTGCTCCTTGAAATTGCCTGAGCCTTACACAATGATGAACGTTTGACGTCTCCTAGACGAATAGATTTTCACCGGATAATTAGGAAATGGGGTAGATGAATCTCTTCCAAATTGTACTCTTGGGTAGCTCAAATAGCTTCATTTAAACTGCTGGAGAACTTACATATGTGGCAAGGTGGAAAGTTTTGGAAGCTGATACAACTACATTTGAAAACAGCTATGACTCTTTCCAGTTCATGACCTCGAGCATGTATCCTCTTGGAGCCTCAGTTTTCTCACCTGTAAAATGTCAATGAGAAGAGCAACTGAGAAGAGTTGCCATGAAGATTAGGGATGATAATACTATACAGCATCCAACGTAGAGCATAACAGGTGCTCTCAACGGAAGCCCATCATCTTCACCATCATCGTTCAGCAGTGTGTTTGTGACCTTTGACTTGCAAGTAGGTTGAATGTGTGACAGGATGTAAAAACATTCCCATGAGACTTCAAGAGTGGGCCGAACCCTGTGTTCAATGCAAGAAGGGTAGAGATGTATATCCTCTACATCCCTGTGTAAGGCTGAATCCTTTGTCCTTCTGCATCCCCAAGAACTAAAAAGCATGTGCTGCAACGACACACATTTGTGCATTATTCATGTATGGCAAAGACGATGCTATTGGAACCTGTGGTGCACCAAGACATGCACAAGCCTTGTTAAGTCAGATTCTGCAGGGGTGCGGGGCAATCTGATTTCAGCCATCAGGATTTATGTTGTAATAAATAGTCAAGGAGGGGGGTGACCTGGAACTGACATCTAGTTTAACAATACCTGTAGGAATTCTAAATCCCTGGGCCTTTTAAAAAACTAAGAAAGGATTTGGAGAGAATGGCTGGGCCTTCACACTGGCTTCTAAAGAGTAGAAGTACCAGTTCCTGCCATGCCTACGTATCTTAAGTCACAGTGACGGGCAGTGCGGTCTCCCATCCTTCCTGCTCAAGGAAGAGGTGGTCAGGTTCAGGAACGCAGATTGGGTCACATTGCCCAGGAATAGAGGGTCCTAAGGGAATAAAGTTCATAACATGCGCGAGCATTGTTCTCTACCCACAGGGCAGGCACCTGTGGAAGTCAAGCAGGTACATGGATGAGTGACAGCACTGTCTAAAAAGGGCAGCTACGCTCATTGTCGCTGATTGTTGCCAGGTAGGCATGTGCAGTGTCACTAGATAGTCTTGTTTTTCAAGATAAGTTAGAAGATAGTATTTTTGTAAAATCTCCAATTTCTCAACTATTGGCAAACAATTTTTTAAAAATACCATAGAGGTCAAATATATTTAAAAGCCAGAATCGGCCCTTAGACAGCCAGTTAAGAGCTTAGTCGCTGGAGTTACTCGGAACTGAGATCAAGTGTCAGCTCTGCTCCTTACCATCTGGGTGACCTTGAATAAGGTTCAGTCTCCTCATCGGCAAAATGAGGTTAATGCCGGTACCTGCTTCATCGGTTGGTATTCAGATTAATTGAGATTATTCTGACAAAGCCCTGAGCGAAATGCCTGGCACAGAGAGTTGAATTAACACTAGTTTAATAAATCATCGGTACATCAAAATATGGGGACAGAATGCAAGAATGTCAGACAAAGTTAACCTTTCCAGGCCATACGCAATGATCGATGTGGACCGTCCAGTTTTATTTCTTATTAATTTTACCCATACATCTCCAAGTTGGCAGAAATTCCGAGCCAGACTTGTCCCCAAGAGCTACCCACGAAAAATTATCTCTTCCTTTGGATTCCTCTCAAATCCAACCTCGGTCCATACCAATAAATGTGGCTTATATCTGTCCCTCTATTTTGAGATAAGAGGAAGAAGTGGGTTAGGAACAGGACAGTTTGAAAAGACCCCTGGTGAATCCTGGATTCCCTCAGGGAACCTTCTCTGTCCATGTTCTCACTCATCTGTGTTGTCGCCCTCATCGACTTCTCTCGGGAAGCAGACATGCTGGGGCTAGAATGCAGGGGCGGGTCACCTGGGCAATGTCCAGTTTCCTCTGCAAACACAGGTAGAAGCACAGCGGAGGCAGGGCTGCTCATGGGGCGGGACAGGTGAGAAGTGTGTCTAGGTCAGAGTCCAGCACTCAATCTCAGCACTATTGACATGGGGCCAGACAAGTCTTTGCTGCGGGGGACTGTCCTGTGCATTGTGAGATGTTCAGTAGCATCTTTGACCTCCACCCACTAAATGCCAATAGTGGGCACAAGCACACATACACACACACACACACACACACACACACACACCAGTTATGACAATCAAAACTATCTTCAGGCCGGGCGCAGTGGCTCACGCCTGCAATCCTGTAATCCTAGCACTCTGGGAGGCCGAGGCGGGAGGATCGTTTGAGCTCAGGAGTTCAAGACCAGCCTGAGCAAGAGTGAGACCCCGTCTCTACTAAAAATAGAAAGAAATTGGCTGGACAACTAAAACTATATATATATAATTAGCCAGGCATGGTGACACATGCCTGTAGTCCCAGCTACTCTGGAGGCTGGGGCAGGAGGATTGCTTGAGCCCAGGAGTTTGAGGTTGCTGTGAGCTAGGCTGACGCCACGACACTCACCCAGGCAACAGAGAGAGACTCTGTCTCAAAATAAAATAAAATAAAATAAAATAAAACTATCTCCAACTAATGACAGATTTCCCTGGGGAGCAAACTTGCCCCAATTGAGAACCATGACTCTCAATCTACCTCCTTGCTCTTCTGGGAAAATCACTGATCCCAAAAATCTCCCTGCAATAAAATTAGGAGACAAAGACCAGAAGTAGAAAAGCGCTCAGTAAAGGATACTTGAGGAACAAAGACTCAGAGTGGGTTTGAGTCAGATGACGAGGGATCGAATTCTGGTTCACTCGCAGGTGAATTACTGTACACAAATTACTTCACCTCTCTGAGCCTGGAATGTTTCCTCTGTAAAACGAGGATCAGGTACCCTCCTCCAGGGGATATCGTCCACAGTAAATGTGAAAATGTCAGGAACTGGAATGTCACTGTGTCATATAGTCCTGCTAAATAAACAGAAATAATTATTGTTTCATGGAGAAGATTAAGATGCGCTTTAATCTTAAAAAAGAAGTTACTGGATCTTGTTTAGTATTTTATGTATTTGGGGGATTTGGACATGGTCCCACCAATTCAACAAATGGGCTATTCACAGCTAAGTTGAGGGGCTGGTGCTCAAATGAGACATTTTCCCTCTAGTGGTCTCACTTCGTTCCTTCTTTCTCTATGCCTCTGGTCAAAAAAATCATCCATGATTATTTTAACACAAAAATATACAAACTATTTGGGTCCTTCTATGTTATTTGTCTTATACACTAGATCCAAAGTAAAAAGTCCGAAAAGCACCAGTCTCACCCCCCTCTCCCTTTAGATCTGCTCCATTCACTTGGTAAATATTTTTGAGAACATACTATGTGCCAGGCATTTGAGGTAGTTAGATGAAAAGATATTACCATCTTTTCTTCAAAACTCACAAACTAGTGGGGAACACAGATTAGTACATGTTCAATTACAATGCATTGTGCCATTTAAAAAATGCTTAATTTTCTAACTTTTTTCTTTCTTGTTTAGGGAAAAAATGGAGTCAATACAAGATTACAAATTTATGCTAATGAGGAAATTAAGGGAAAGGAAAAAAGCATAAGCAAAATAAGAGGAAGTCAGAAGATTAGTGTCCACAGCACACATTCAACAGGCTACTGGTAGCCTACAAATTAAGTGCTGAGCTACCTAGTAGCCAATGCAAAGAGAGAAATAAGAAGTTACAGGACAATTCAATGTGGTCAGCAGAGGAGGAGAGGTATATAATCCTATAGGGGAGTCAAGGAAGACATCCTATAGGAGGTTGTGTCTGAGATGAATCTCAAAGCACAAGCAGGAGTTATGCACATAGACAAAGCAGGGATGGATAATACAGGCAAACGTTACATCATATCAAAGGCCTGGAGACAAGGTAGAGTACAGCAAGCTCTAAGCTTTGTGCAAACCTCAGGATGCTGTTGCTTTGACCATTTCTCTTTGCTCAATGGGATCAGGTTAGTACCAAATTGCATAACGAACCCTGCCAGCAATCTGCCCTTGCTGTTTCCACAGCAAGTCATTTAAAAAGGTGAAATTCAGCAAGAGCTATGTTGGTTGCAGGAGAAAAGCACATTCTGAAGTTTTGTCTTTTCTTTTTGTTCTTGGCCTGGCAGAGTAGAGAATACAGGAAAATCAACTCAAAGGTAAATGCTCTGCTAATAGAGAAGCGTTAACAAGAAAAGAAAGCCACTGTCAGGCCCCCCTTCTACTCTCCCCTGCACTGCCTGGGTTGCAGATGCTCAGCATTACTGATGCAAACTGCTACTTGGGGTCCACATTGCCCATTTGCTACCCTGGATGTCCTCTGACTGTGCCCCTGAAACCCCCTGAACAAATTCCCAGGGCTGATTGAGTGAAGGTGATTTTCTTCACCTGATTTCTCATGTTTTATGTGTGTTGCCCCAACCAACCAAGCAACTAGCCCACCAGCCAATCGCTGCATGGTACTCACTGAGCATCTACTTTGTGCTGGGCATTGAGATGCAGCCAAGTCATGGAGAGCCTTATAAGACTTACATTGTGGTTCAGGTTCCCCAGGAAACAGGGTCTGAGCAGAGATTTGCATGCAGGACATTTACTGGGCATGTTCTCAAGAACAGCCCCTGTGAGCAAGGCAGGGATCCAGGCTGGACAGAGAGAGGCAGCAAAAAATGCCGTGACAACGGAGGCCCCAGCTGATCCTATGGGGTGCTGGAGCTGGCGTGTGGGATCATCCCCTGATGAGGGGGTACAACCTTGGACAAGGCAGCATCTTTTCCAGGGACAGACGCAGCTGTGTGCTCTCAACAAACAACACTCCCAGCCACTGGAAAAAATAATGCTTTGGTCTCGTAGAGGGTCAGGACAGCACAACACAGCACCCACTGCACCATATGAAGGGGTCGAGATTTTATCCTCAGACTAAGAGTTGGTGAAGTGGTGTAGGCAGGAGGATGGCGTGATCATTGTGAAAAGATCACTCCAGCTGGGTGATGAAGAGGAGGTGAGCAAGGCTGACAGCAGGGAGGCCAATTAGGAGGCTACTGGAGACATCTAGGCCAGAAGGGTGGGGCTGCAGCGGGAACGGGTGGGCGGATGGTTTAAAGCAGCAGGACACGATGAAGGACTGGCTGGGAGAGCGGGGAGGACTCTGGCTTGAGCACCTACATGGATCACAAGACAGCAGACCCTGAAGAAGGGCTGGGTTTCAGGAGGAGGCTGTGCACTCCATCTCAGGAAGAGGGAGTCTGGGGTCCCTGGGAGGTGTCCCAGGGAAGTCGTCCTGTAGTTCGAGTGTCACTCAGGAGAAAAATCTAGGCTGGAGATACACAAGGAGGAGAAGCTTCAGCATAAAACCACTACCTGAGGCTATGGGGTAGACCAGCCCTCCTAGGAAGGATGCATAGCTCAGAAAGGAAACGGGGCCCAAGAAAGAGCCCGGGAGAAACACAGCTTTTAAGGAAAAGGCGGAAGAGTGGAAGCCGGGGAAAGAGGCTAAGAAACAGAAGCTAGAGACATTGGTCCAACACTAGGAGAAGGTGGTGATAATAGAGCTAACTTTTGCTGAATGTCACCTGTGCCAGTCACTATGCTACGATTTTGACAAAGATGATTCTTTTAGTCTTCGAAACAGGGACCACTCCTATCTTCCCTCTGCAATTGAAGAAACTGTGGCTTAGCCTGGCGAAGTAGCTTGCCCGGGATCGCACCCTCAGCAGGAGTAGAACAGGAGCTGCTCTCCGACTATCTGACTCCGTATCCGATGCCCTTAACCACTCTGATTCGCTGCTACAGAGATGTCGAGACCATGAGGGGTTTTCTGGAGGGAAGGAGTGATCAAGCAGGGAAGACGCCGCAGAGAGGAGAAGGAACAAGGAGGATGGCAGTGCCCACGCTCTTTTCAACAGGGCATTGGTAGCTTGGTGGGGGCACTTCTGGAAGGATGGGTGTGGAGCCAGAGCGTGCCGGGTCGAGGAGGAGTGACGAGTTGCTCTGGCCGCACTGGGCGTGAAGTTCTGATACGGAATCGCCCACCTCGGGGGGGTTTGCAACCAGATTTTTACTTTCTTTTTTTAATTTTCTCGGTATGTTGCTATCTTGCTGACCAGAAGGTACATATAAAACCTATTGGTTCATTTAAGACTACTGGGTGTCTATGGAGAGGATGAGGATGGGAGAAATTAGTTTAGGAGAGGATAAGTAATTTTTACAAAAAAGAAGACAGCAAAATATAAATATAAAGATAGACAGCTACCTTTAACTCCATTATCCCCGGGATGTGGTCAAGGACTGATCCACCAGACGGTGGATCTCGTGATAACGTTCAGGCTTGCTTTGTGTTGCGTCTGCCGTGATATTGCCTTCTTTTTTGAGTTTGGAGAAAATCCTTATTATGATAATAATGGGAATAACACAATCACATTTATTGCCTCAAGAAATGTTCCTAGAACTCCAGTTATATGCTAAATGCTGGGGGATCCAGTTTAAATCAGACAAAGTCCCTGTCCTGGGCAGACTCACACTCTTGTTGGAGAGGGAGGAATATAAGCCAATCGATGTGGTGCTAAGTGATAAGAAGTAATGAAGGTGGTGCACGGGTTTAGCAGAGAGCTCAAGAAAGGAAGAGGAATCAGCTCGATGGGAGTGGGGAGTGCTGCGCAGAAAAGGTTTCTAGAAGGCAACATTTCAGCTGGGTCTTAAATGATGGGGAGAACAGACTATGGGGAGCGGGAGGCGTTTGGAGGCTAAGTAGGTCCGCATGGCTGGAACGCAGGATTTTGTAAGGAAACAGCAGGAGACGCGGGTAAAGAGAGTGTTGCATTCCCCACAGAATACAATACTTCACTTTGCAAAGGTCCTTCGCCTTCATCACGTAATTGGTTCTCCAAGGCACGGAGAGAGGAAACTTTCGTGGATTGCATTGCCTAATATGCTCCCAGGTTTGTGCTCAGAGTTTTTAAGTTGTCTTATGTAAATCCTGCCACATGCCTGAGATGCGGGTACCAGTTAGTGCCTCTGCTTAAAGATAAGGAAACTGAGACCCAGAGAAGGTACTGTCTTGTCCAAGGTCTAAACATGGAGGTTTTAACCTAGGTCCATCTGACTCTCAGGTCAATTCGATTTTTATTACATGACCCTGCCTTTTTCCTATGCCTACATATTCTTAAACTCAGGATGAAAAAAAAAAAAAAACAAAAAAACACAGGATGATACGCATAGAACATGCCTGAAGAGCGTAGTGAAGTATTTGCGAAGCTATAGCTGGCCCATCCATGACACAGCGTGATTTCAAAGCTCCCACCAGACCTTAATAAATGTATTTGACCCTAATAAGCTCAGTTCCAAGGTAACTGAACTCCCTTCTATGTGGGGGTGGCCCTGTTATGAAGGGGAACATTCACCGTCCTCCCACAATTACTAGTGCTGGTCTTACCATTCGAGGCAGAAGCCCCCTAAGCGGTTTCTGAAAACACATCAGATAAAGAACCTAGAGTGTGTCTGAGGCTGTTTCTCATTTTTAAATTTTGCTGTGGAGCCTCCTGGATCCGACTGCCTCCAGACGGTAGAAGGGCCCTTGTGCAACACGTGGGCCCTGAGGTGCCTCATGACTGACAGCTCTTTGCAGATAAGGACCAGCAGCCATGCTCCAAGTGGCCCCCGAGGGCTCCTGCCAAGAGAAGAGGGGCTCCAGGGAGCAGGAATTGAAAATAACTGAGTTTACACAACACACATACACACAGAGACTTACCAATACCCTTAGCACCATTCGGATGTGAGCTGTAAAGACCGAATCCTCAAGGGCATTTCAGAAATAATTGCATTGGAGCAGGCCTGTTGGGTCCGTGTCCCTTAAAATAAACCTCCCCCTGTCACGCACCCTCATCCATAAACAGCTGTCAGGGAACTCAATAGGAACTCAGTCTATATTTACACTGAGGCTTTGCTCTTCCCGACAGGACTCTCCATTCCCCAGTAGGGTTTTTCTTCTCCTTGAAAGTGACTCTTGGGGCTGGAACGTCTGGGAAATAGCAGGAAGATGGGCAGAACTTCCTCCAACCGGTCTTCCCTCTGTGCCCTCAGACCAATGACCCTGTCCCCCATGCCCTGGGCCCCCTCTGCGGTGCCTGCTACAAACGACTCATGCTTCGTGCTTTGCAGATGTTGTCTTAGAGGCTGCCACCAGGACACCTTGCAGCCCAGGTCTCTTGGGCTCTTCAGACAATGTTGAGAACACAGGCCAGGCGACGTGCATATTTTCTGCAGGTTTACTGATCTCTTGGTACTTTCTAAAACTATAGAGGCAGACAATAGCCCTTCTCCAGCCAGACCATGAGAATAAGGAAAATAATACCACTTACGTACTGAGTGTTTACCTGGGCTCAAGCAGTTTGCTCAGCGCTTTACCTTTCATTTAAATTCACAAGAGCCTTGCAAGTTACATAGGCATTATTTCTGTTGTTGTTGTTGTTGTTGTACAAGTAGAGAGTCCGAGGTTCAGGGTGGTTAATTAAGTTGCCTTTAGTTGCCAGGCAAATGATAAAGCTTTTGTGGAACACATAGTTGTGTTGATTCCAAAACCTGAGACTTTAAAAGCATAAAAAATAAGCATAGGCTGGGCGCGGTGGCTCACGCCTGTAATCCTAGCACTCTGGGAGGCCGAGGCGGGCGGATTGTTTGAGCTCAGGAGTTCGAGACCAGCCTGAGCAAGAGCGAGACCCCATCTCTACTAAAAATAGAAGGAAATCAATCGGACAACTAAAAATATATAGAAAAAATTAGCCAGGCATGGTGGTGCATGCCTGTAGTCCCAGCTATTCGGGAGGCTGAGGCAGTAGGATCGCTTGAGCCCAGGAGTTTGAGGTTGCTGTGAGCTAGGCTGACGCCACGGCACTCTAGCCCGGGCAACGGAGTGAGACTCTGTCTCAAAAAAAATAAATAAATAAAAATAAGCATAGCTGACATTTAATGATCACCTTACCGCATGCCAGGTGCTAAGCTAAGTATTTAACATGTCTTTTCTCACTTCTTTCCTGCAGTTATCCCAGAAGGTACATAATGTTACACCCATTTTAGAGATGAGGTCACTAAATCCCAGAACAACTAAGTATCTGGCCCAAAAGGATTCATGACTTTTGAGTGGAGAATCAGGGATTCTAGCCTAAGTCTTCTGACCTCAGAGTCTAAGCTCTTACCCACAGCACTACGGAAACTTCTGCAAAGGTTTTGCAGATGAACTTTGGGCTGTACTGAAGAATTAACTCAAAATATTTCTCTGTACAACTCCATGCCTGTCACCAAAAAATAGTACAATTTTTTTAAAATTCAAGTCAGTAGCAAGAGAGGTAGTTTGATATTTGTATCCTCAAGGGTGCAATTGAAATCACTGTCTTATTCTTAAAACGCGGTAATACACAGTGCCTTCCAGTGGAGCTATCGAAGCCCCCAACAGCCCCAGCTACTTCCATACTTCTGTCTCCCATCTATGAGTTCAAAGATGCTGGCATCCTCCTCTCAGCATCCTACATCAGAGCCCAAGTTACTCAGAACGTATAGAACTCTCAGGAAAGCAATGGATCTCTCTGCTTTTCCCTATGTATTACCCAATCACAGATTCTAGAACCAGTTCCCAGTTGAAAGGAGATACCAAGTATCTCCAGTCCGTGTCTTGGGTGAGTAGGAGTCGGCCAGGCTGGGAGGAGACCGCCAGGAAGGAGAGGCCAGCATGTGCAGAGGACCGATGGAGAAAGACACAGTGGGGCATTCCTGGAGCTGCCTGTGCTTCAGTGGGCTGGGAGCACGTTGACATTGCCTTGCCTAAGGGCATGCTCTGAAACGTGGCCACTCCCAGCATCATCACTATCCACTAGGAACAGGTTTTGCATTACTCAGAGCATCCACACCCTAGGTAGTGCCCAACACGGGCGTCTGTCCTGGACAAATCAGGACTATTCTGGGGACCTTGGTGATGCATCTCAGACTCAGAGGTGCCATCTCTATATCTGCATAACATTATTCACGAGAGGCCGCTGGCCATGACGGCTGGAACACCTGTCCCAATGCCCATCCCTGGGTCACTTGGTCAATTCTCTTCAGCTTAAGGCACCATCATTTCCCAGGCTGGCGTGATAGAAAGGGCACAGGATCAGGAATCTCACACACCTGGGTTCAAGTCACACATCTTATCTTTGCCAGCTCTGTAACCACTTAAGACATGTCACTTTACTTCTCCGAAATCCAATGGCCTTACTGCTCACTGGGGATTATAATACCCTGCTTACATGGAGTTGTCGTGAGG
>RJWJ010023676.1:0-25579 GCA_004363605.1 Indri indri | reverse complement strand
TCCAGCAAAGGTCTGCTTGTTGACAAAGCACCCCAATTGCCCCCCAATTTGTTCTCATTAGACCCAGGGGAAATAGTTAAATAAATTCACCTCTCGGTGACAAGCAGGCCAACTCTTTTATCTTTGCTATACTTGTGTGTTGAAAGCCCAAGAGTGCCTACCTTCAATTCCCCTAAATTATCAAGCTAGAGCTCAAATCCTTGCTATAGCCCAGGAAACTCCATTTCTTTCTGTTTATTCCCTTCCTCATTCCTATAGGCCTCTGGTTACCTCAGCCTTCTCCATCCAATTCCCCTTCCTCTTCCTCCCATGACTCTCTCTCTCTCCCCTCTCCACCCCACCCTTCTCTGACTTCTCTCTTCCTCCCTTCATTTTCTCTGAAAAAATGAGGCACATTGAGAGCTGGAGGAGAGGGATGGAGGGTGGGAAAGGTGCTCTGTGAAACTCCAGGGAGCAGCAGCCCAGGCCTGGCCAGTAGCCTCCCCAGGAAAGGTTCTGTCCTTGCCCAGGATTCCTCCTAGAAACAGAAGGAAAGGGACAAGAGACACTCTCATAACCCCCAACTCCCTGAGCTTTTAGTTGCCAGCTTTAAACAAATTTTCCTACTTACCTAAGTAGCAGTCTCCTACCCAGTAGCTAAGAATGACCAAGTGCCACCTTAGTGCTGTCATCTACAGCACTAATCAGAATACACGATTCTGCACATCAAATGGGAATATCTTTAAAACACTGAAAAAGATATCCCTTGGAATTTCCACTGTGTGTCACATAAACGAGAGTGTATCAGGTTAGTTTTAAAAGGTCATTCAAATGATGTGCTCTTTCGTAGTTCAGTACATATTTGTATAGGGGCCATCGGTAAAGGGGTCTTTGTATAGTCTGAGGAGGTCTACAATGCTGTGAGGTCTACAATGACAAACTTTTAAAAAATCCAAATGCAGATGTGTAACAGTGTGCTGGATGGCTGGAAAAATGGGACCCGCCGCACGTATTCTCGTAGGTTCTGTTCTTCTCCACACCTGGTTTGTGTGATTCTGTCTCCATTCTGTTTCAAGCCTCTTCCCTGGCTCTTTACGGTACCTTGTCCAGCAGCACCTGGATTTGCTTCATGCACTGCAGGAAAGGGTCCTCAAGTGGCCGCGCCAAGGAGTTCTTGGAGATTTATTCCTTAAGTTAACAAATGATGAGGTAAGTTCCCCCCACCCTGCCCATAAACTTAAATTATATGGATCTGTGTCTCATTTAGCAGATGAGACTTCTGTTATCAGAGAATCTACTTCTTTTAACAGAGAATCTAGAATCAGTGAATTTCAGAGCTACAGGAACCACTGAGATCTAGTGGCTCCTCATTCCCCAGACAGATAATGGAATAAGGTTTGGAGACATTAAAAAACCTTGCCGAAAACACCCAGCTAGCTAGGTAGTTGGAGATCTGTGACTAGAACCTTAAGTTAGGTTTTCTAGTTATAACTTTCTACTGTACTATAACTGCCTCTATTGAATATGTGTGTGTATGTGTATAGGTATATGCATGTGTTTGTATATGTATTTGTATGTATATACACACACTGCACATGTATACATATAAATATATGAAGATTTGTACATATGTATGTATTTCACACTCAATTTTCATTCCTTGGAGATTTTTTTAAAATGCGATGGGTGGCTATTGTCTTGAATATGTTTTGTTTTCACTTTTTGGAGAAAGTGTGCTAAGTTTTAAATCTTTATGGTGATCTACAGAGACAATATGATCCAAGCCAGAAGTTGCAAACTCAAATGCCTACAGGGCCAGACAGTGACATAAATGAGTGAAGTGAGTGCAGTATGGACTGGCAGGAAGTGTGCCGAGGTGGCACACATATGTTGTTCTACAAGGAATAGCTCCTCAGCTTTATTCAATTATTTTGCAAGAGAAAAGGACTAGAGTTGCTAGACCTTCTGATATTTTAATAAAAGCTGGACATCTGGAATTTTCTTATTTTTAAGATATTGCATAGGCTAATTAAAATTGGTCTGGCTGCCAGATTTTGCCTGCAATCAATTTCTGTATACCAACGATTCTCACCTGTAGGTATAAAGTTTACAAATTGTTTTCTTGTGCAGATTAGAGTGGATGTAATGCCACTTTACTCATTCGTGTTCAGTATGCTTTTCTGAGCTGAGAATTATTATATCTGTGGGAATATAACTTTGGAAGCTGAGAATTATTTTCCCTGGGAATAATGTATAGGTGAATAAGCAATTAGTAGAAAGATGCAATTACCAGAAAATGTGAGAACCACTGGTCTAGATATATAAGGTAGATTGGGCAAAGTCCCTCATTCGGATGTAGATGATTGAAATGAAAAGGAATTACAAAAAACAAAATATCCATTTTTATTGTTTCACAATTGAAAAATACTGTTTCAATTTATGTGATCCCTTGGTTTAGTATTTCACTTTCTCTCATTAAAGCGGGGCTATTGAATTTTGAGTCTCAAGCTGTAGGGATGTTTATCTGAAAACCAAAATGATTTTTTTTTAAGAGACAGAGTCTTACTCTCTCGCCCAGGCTGGAATGCAGTAGCACAATCATATCGCACTGCGTCCTTGGATTACTGGTCTCAAGTGATCCTACTGCCTCAGCCTCCCAAGTTGTTGGGACTACAGGAGTGTGCCACTACACCCAGCTAATATTTTAAATTTTTTTGTAGAGATGGGATCTTGCCATCTTGCACAGGTTGGTCTCAAACTCCTCGCCTCAAGCAATCCTCTTGCCTCGGCCTCCCAAAGTGCTGGGTTTATAGGCGTGAGCCACCTTGTCCAGCCCAAAAATGTTTTTTAAAAAGATGAATAAAAACTCCAAAAGATATTAAATAAAGGACACATTAAATGAATAAGATAAACTTTGCAAAGTCCTTTTTTTGATATATATTGTTCTATAAAAATATTATCATTCCTGTTTTCAGGTTCTTATCGTGTATTTTTGTGTTTGTTTTTAAGAATAATTTCTTGGATTATTATGTCGCCTATCTGAGGGACCTGCCTGAGTGCATCTCATTGGTTCATGTGGTTGTTCTGAAGGAGGTACGTTAACTCTATCTATGTATGTGCTGTCCGTTGTATGCACATGTTATCCTTATGGTGTTGCTCATCCACCCAGTCAATATATATACTCTGAACTTGTGTTCCAGGCTAGGGAATGGCCTCAACAGAACCACTGACACTCCTATCTGGGGTTAAAGGAGCCCACTCAAAGATCAGTGCCATTGCGTTTGTCCTTGCCCTGCCTTACTGACCCTTTATTCCATTCTACTGGAATCATGGGCAAACTAAATAGGTGTTCTATGCAGAGATCTTCAGGCTGCAGCTTGCGTGCTGTGTGTGGTGGTTTTTTTTTTTTCTGGTTCAGAGGGTATGAATCTGAATATGAAAATCGAGTCATCCTTTGTGAGTTTATAAGATCATAAGGTGGCTCTAGTCATGTTGCTTTAAGATTGCTACTGCAGTGACATATTAGGTGCTCAATAAGCACATATACATATGTAACAATTTTAGGTCAATTGGAGAGAAGAATATCAGAAGCCCCAAAGCTGAGAGTTAATCAAGTTTCACATGAGCTAAGGGGCTCTGTCTTACTAACATTCTACTTCAATGCCCCACCATTCCCAACCCAGTATAATGCCTACCACATGTTAGCATTCAGCAAGTGTCTGGGAATGAGAAAGGAAGAGAAGGAAGGGAAAAGGACTTGGAGAAAGTACCACATGTTTTGTGCTGCCTGGCCAATTGGCTAGTTTCTAATTACACTCCCTTCCCCACTCTCATGAGGTTCCAGTCCACCCATAGAGCATATTAGTAAACCATTGTAATGATTACCTGTTGGAGAACCTAAATGAATTCATTCAACTCAAATACAATGTATTGACTGCCTTCTTCTGTCCAGCACTGTGCTAAGATGAGGAGAAGGAGAGGGTACTTTGGAAATTTGGGTGGATTCAAAAGAAGTATATGATATGCTCCCTGCTGGAGCAGAGTTGTCTCCTTGGGCATGTCCCCGAATATGTGGCCTCTCTGATGAGAGATCAATGCTTCATGACAGTCTCTGGGAAGAAAATACTTTGGGAGTAAACACTTCCTACTCTCATAGGACAGACTCTGGGGTTCTGCTCCCAGAGCTGGAGGGATATTGAAGAGTGACTCCACCTTTCTTTCGTGCAGGGCGATGAAGAGATTAAATCTGACATCTATACACTGTTTTTTCACATAGTCCAGCGCATCCCTGAATATCTGATTCATCTGCAGGTAGGCGTGGCTGGGCAAGCCACCAAACTTGTTTTCATGCTAAACTATTGTTTTTGGGCTTCTAGGAATCATTAATATTTCAAAGGCTCAAGGAATCATTAATATTTCTAAGAAGTGTTTACGCGGCTTAGATTGTTATGGTTACTCCCTACGCCATCATACTCTGTGGGATGAGCTAAAGTCTCTATTTCCAAAAATGTGCTCCTTGTGCCTACTTTTCAAGTTCTGTCTTTATTTACCAGCAATTTCCACCTCCTCTGATCCAGGATCTTTCTATAACCACTCTTGCTAGATCTGAGCACCTTATTCAGTTCCTTTCTCTTTGGTTCTACAGCCTTCTAAATGCCACCCCCCTGGCATCTAAGTATCTATCTAACCTGCCCACTTAACCGTTATCCTGACTGCTTTCTTTTGGCTGGGGTCCAAGGTTCTACCATATATAATGCTTATGCTTTCTGTCACAGAAGAGGCATGAAGAAGCTGATGAGCGGACTTCTTCACACCCTTTTCTCACAGGGCTTGTAGCATCTTGGAGGAAGTAGAGTTGAAGGAGAGACTCACCAACCCCCACCAGCCCCTCTTCTTCCCGCCACCCACCTGTTCTGGTTTAATTGCTGACTGATCTTCTTAAGTAATTCAGTGAAAGCATCTTAAGTAATTCAGTGAAAACATCTTGGGATTAATCTCAGGTAGAAGTAGCCCAGTATCAATATTCTTTAAATTTATTTTTTATTAAGGTAAAACATACATATTTAATTTACCATCTTTACCATTTTCAGTGTACAGTTCAGTGGTGATAAATGCATTTATATATGTATTTTCCCCTTCATCTCCTTCCCGCCCAGTATCAATATTAAAAAGACTTCCAGGCCGGGCATGGTGGCTCACGCCTGTAATCCTAGCACTGGGAGGCCGAGGCCTGCAGATCGCTTGAGTCCAGGAGTTTGAGGCCAGCCTCAGTAAGAGTGAGAGTCCGTCTCTACTAAAAATAGAAAAATTAGCAGGGAGGCTGAGGCAGGAGGATCGCTTGAGTGCAGGAGTTTGAGGCTGCAGTGAGCTACGATGACACCACTGCACTCTACCCAGGTGACGGAGTGAGACTCTGTCTAAAAAAAAAGAAAGACTTCCAGCTGTACGTGTCTTTAGACCCTAAAAGCATTTTTCTCACAATAATTATCTTATTTAATCCTTTCAACAATCCTGTGAAATAGGATATGATTGTTATCATTTTTTATGAGAAAATGGAGGGCCAAAGAAGTTATGCAATTTGCCTAAGTTAACACACCTAGTAGGTGAAAAAACTAGGATGAAACCCTGGTCTTGCAAGCAGTAGAATGTGGTAAATAAGCCCTGGTTCTACTGTCTGCCTTGAGTTTAATTCCTGCCTCTATTGTTCACTAAATCATGACCTGATTACGACCACTTAACTTCTCTGGTGCCTTCAATTCCTTATTCGTTAAATGGTGTTAATAACTGTACCTATTTAATTAGGTTGTGGCAAAAACAAAATGAGATAATATATAATATGTAAAGGGCTCAGTGCCTAGGAATTGGAAGTACTCAACGACCGTTAGCTTTCCCAAATCCAAGCTGCACGCATGTTCCACTATAGCACAGCAGGCAATGTATAATAACAGCAGCGGCTACCAGGCTTGATCATAAACATCCCCCTCCCCAGCCTGCCATGATGCCTGATGTTCTCATCATTAGTCTGACTCATTTGAGTCAAGGCATTGCTTATAGACAGCAATTATTAGAATGCCTCCATTACTTCAGAGATCTAATTATAGTAGATTCTTCTAAATTTTCAAGTGAAATTATTTTATGTTCACATCCAACTCAAATAGGAACAATAGTGACTTATTTTCCCTTGGTGTGATGGAGGGACAGAGAGTAGCAAGTTTGATCTTTAGCTTATAATTAGATGGGCTATATGTAATGTTGCTAGTTGTTTTGATTAAATGGCTACCAAACTCTCACAACAGATCAAGGTAAGGTCCAGAAGAGACAAAAACAAATTTTCATTCTAATTACAAAATGCTGCTTCCTTTTTTCCTCCATCCAGAATGTCCTGAAGTTCACAGAACAGGAACACCCTGACTATTACCTACTACTGGTGTGTGTTCAGCGCCTCCGGGTGTTTATCTCACACTACACCCTGCTGTTTCAATGCAATGAGGAGTTGCTTATTCAGAAACGGAAAAAGCTCAAGAAGTAAGGTTCTGATGGTGCAGTCGAGAGGGGGTTGATCAAAGGCTTCTGAGAATAGGAATATAGACCAGTCACTGGGTGTTTGTCACAAGTGACAAACACTGTGTGTTAAGTGGCTGAAATGCAGCGATGGGAGGTGGAAGGGAAAAGAGAAGGGGAGGGAAGAGAGGTGGCCAGGCTGGCTACAGGAGGAAGACACCTACTACCTGGTGGAAATTACTTTAGAAAAAAAGCACTTTCATCCTACTGCCTGTGTAGACCCTGTCTTATGTTCCTAATCACCTCAAAAATAGTTCAATTTCCCTAAATTTGTGTGGTTCAAAATTACATTTTAAAGGCCAGAATATAGTTTCCTTCATTCACTCTCAGTGCTTGAGCATCTGTTGTGCGTCAGGCACTGTTCTACATACTGAATATACTAAAATGAACAAAACAGCCCCAAATCCCTGCCACACAGAGCTTACTTCTTACAGTTGGATGGTGACCAAATAAAAAGTTACATTGTGGTATGTGATATGGATAAAAATAAAGCAAGTTAGGGAGGGGGATTTTGAATAGTTTTCACCCTAGGAAGAAACAAGAAGGGCTGACTAAGGGGAATCTGGGTTTCAGGGGGATCAGAAGCAACCCATAGCAGAGCTTCCTAATGATGTGGATTTACTTCAACCTCATCCTCACATGGAGGAAAACAGACTCATTTCTGTGGGTGCTTCCGACCAAAACAAGATGCTATCTCCCAAGCTAGGGCTCCTCTAATTTGAAGATATCTCCCCACTGCTCCCTTCCCCCGAGCTCTTTTCAGCCAGTTAATCAGCTTCCCTACTCCTGCCCAATAGCCAGCTTGCACCCTATTATGTAAGCAACTTGGTTTAGAGGGCCCTGGAGATAGACAGCAAGCTTCATCTGAGAGACATCTGTCTATCTTTCTTGGCATAACCTGTATGTTCAGAGAACCAGTTTCCCACTGCACAACCTGAGAATTACTACTTTCATTCTGTTAGGTCATCCATGGCAAAGCTGTACAAAGGGCTGGCTTCTCAGTGTGCAAATGCCGGGCAAGATGCTTCCCCCACTGCAGGCCCCGAGGCTGTCCGTGACAGTGGGATCCACTCAGAAGAGATGCTGCAACCCTACCCTTCTGCTCCCAGTTCTGGCCCCGCTGTCACGTAAGCACCTGTTGCTGTGGAAAGGTTAATAGCAATGTCCTTGAGTCCCAGCTAGTATGTGTGAGTTAGCAAGCCGGTCTGGATTAGGAGTATTATCTATGGGACTCCTCCTTCCCCGCTGCCTCATCAGGCCTGTATGTCCCAGCCAAGCAGATGACCACACGCTTGGATCCCAGAGGAAGGCACTAATGGTAAGGGGCAAGCCCAGAGAGTAGGAAGAGGAAGAAAGTGGATATTTACTTTGTGGATCACTTCAACTCTTGAGAATGACAAAATTTTATCTTCTTTGAAGTGCTACAAATACAGCCAAAAAATTAAATACCTAGAGATTATCCCAGACTGAACAGTATGGCCGTCATTGCACTCTGTGCAGGGAAAATAAAACCCAACCACAATCTTTTTAGTTAAAAGAGAATTGAGTCAGGCCAATATTTTGTTTCACTGTTTCTTTTCACATCTGTAAATGTAAGATCCAGTTTCATTTTAAGAACACCAGGGTAAGATACTCAGTGTTAGCGTTTACATTTGCGTTCTTTATGGCAGAATTAAAATATGAATACATATGAATCAGCTGTTCGTTCAAAAAAATATGAATACATGAACTAGCAGAATAACCATTTTCAGTCAGTGTCCATTTACATCTGTCTGGCAGCTAAGGTCCAGCACAATTGGAAAATCCCATCCCATCTGACGGTATGCTATCCTGGTTTGCAAACTATGTAAATTATTTGTTACCCATGATCCCAAAAAACAAAAACCCTCCATGAAATTGGGCATATACAGAGTGGTAGCTTTTACTTTTTGGTAATACTTTGTGGGTGGAAGTTTGAGATGACTTACATAGCATGCTTCATAGCCACATGGTATATTTTTGAAAATTTATTATGAAAATTTCAAATTTACACAGAAGAGTACAGTGAACCCCATTTACCATCATCCAGATTCAACAGTTATCAAGATCATGCCACATTTACGTCATCTAAGAATGTATTGTTTTAAAGTGTGAAGATCCACGAGTGGAACAGAAGTTGAGTTTCCATTATTTTACATGACTCTGCTAGGGCAAGCAAGGGAGAGAAGAGTGTTGAAAAGAGGTACTTTGGGACACTGACAGGTGGTAAGGAGGGTCAGAGCTTCCACAGGGGTAGAGACGAGAGTCTTAGGCCCACCAGCCATCTCTGCGCAGTGCTGCCTTGCCTACGAAAACCTCGGACGGATCCTTTCAGGCATCCGCTTTACGGACCACCATTTCCACTCTCCCACTTGGGCACAGGGGTTCGTGGGAACTGCTCAGTCGGAGAAGTCTGGGGAGCTTGGCAGATTACACACGCAGGCGCCTGGGAGGGGCAGAGAGGAGAGGAGCAGCCGGGATGTGTGTGTTGGTCCGGGCCTCGTGCTGGTGGGTGAGAGGCCTGCACCACCGCACCTTAAGCACACCTCTTTTGTATTCTCTTTCCCCTTTAAAGACATTTGATGCCCCCAGTGAAGAAAAGCCAACAGCAGCAAAGCTTGATGGAGAGCATGCAGCCCGGGAAGCCCAGTGACTGGGAGATCGAGGGCCGAAAGCACGAGAGGCCCGAGAGCCTCCTGGCGCCAGCGCAGTTCTGCGCGGCCGAGCAGGACGTGAAGGCGCTCGCCGGGCCCCTGCAGGCCATCCCGGAGATGGACTTCGAGCCCTCTCCGGCCGAGCCGCTGGGCAACGTGGAGCGCTCCCTGCGCGCCCCGGCCGAGCTCCTGCCCGACGCCCGCGGCTTCGTGCCCGCGGCCTACGAGGAGTTCGAGTATGGCGGCGAGATCTTCGCGCTGCCAGCGCCCTACGACGAGGAGCCCTTCCAGGCCCCGGCCCTCTTCGAGAACTGCTCGCCCGCCTCTTCCGAGTCCAGCCTGGACATCTGCTTCCTACGGCCCGTCAGCTTCGCCATGGAGGCCGAGCGGCCCGAGCACCCGCTGCAGCCGCTGCCCAAGAGCGCCACATCGCCGGCCGGCAGCAGCGGCGCCTACAAGCTGGAGGCGGCGGCGCAGGCGCACGGCAAGGCCAAGCCGCTGAGCCGCTCGCTCAAGGAGTTCCCGCGCGCGCCGCCCGCCGAGGGCGTGGCCCCGCGCCTCTACAGCACGCGCAGCAGCAGCGGCGGCCGCGCGCCGCTCAAGGCCGAGCGCGCCGCGCAGCCTCACGGCCCGGCCGCCGCTGCCGCCGCTGCTCGCGGCGCGCCCCGGACCTTCTTCCCCCAACAGAGGTCCCAAAGCGAAAAACAGACCTATTTGGAAGTAAGGAGGGTAAAGTAAAACCGAATCGAAACCCACAGTGCCGGCGGCCCCGGGCCTAGGTCTGCAGGGAGCAGCCCGAGCTCACCTAGCGTGGAGGGGAGTGGGCAGGCCCAGGCCAGGCAGCGGGGGAGGCGGGGCGCGGCCGACGCGTGGCTCGTGGCCCTTGAAGGCGAGTGCCAGCGCCCGTTCTCCACTACCAGGACAACTGGGCATGCCACGGGGGTCCACGTATGAGGGCAAAGAGGTAGCAGAGAAGGCCTCGACCCATTTTTACACCTGCTTTGTCACGCACGCACTTAAGGAGTTAGGGAGGGGTCCCTTCCTGCTTAGGCTTGTGGCACCTCAAAGTTGGCCTTTTTATAAGATGCTGTATGCAAGTCCCAGGCCTGTTTCTTCTGTTAGGTGCACCTCCTTTAAATGTTCAGAGTATTGAACGTGGTACCCCCACAATTCTTATTTGTATCCAGGAAGGAGACTAGTTGCCCTGTCTTAGTGTAGACTGCCTAGGAAGTTTGCTGCATTTCTGCTCGCTTTCCTTTTGACTGGAAAAAGGTGTCACATTAATTTGTGAACTCCAGTGGGACAGGGGCATCCCAAATAGTCAAAGAAGCATTGACTCAAAAACGTCTTCTTTGGCCTCGACGAATCTTGAGGTATTTTGATGTCTAACCTTGCTGTCTGCAAGCCTTGGGGGCTTCAAAGAAGTGTTTAAACATGTAGCCACCAAAGGGCTAACAGTTCCTGAGCAAATACTTAATTCCCTATGTGTGATTGGAATAAAGGCAGTTTCTGATTAAGCAGAGAGTAACGTGCTAGCTCTGATGTGATAGTTGCAAGAGATAACCCTTCAAAAGTCCTATCCTTAAAGGTGTCACCTCTTTGCTGTTGAGATATGCAAAACTCCTTCTGTTCCTTCTCTTCAAATATACTCTGAATGTTCCACCCCTGCCCAGCAGAGGTAGCTAAGGAAGGCATAGTCCTTCGTGTTCTCTTAAGAGTCAAGAAAGAAGACAGTATGCTTTAGTGTGAAGAGCACTTGAGGTGTCAGGAGATCTAGGTTCTAGTCCTGGCTCTACTGCCCAACAGTTCTGTGCTTTTGGACACTTCATTTGGCTTCTCTGTGTCTCCAGTTTTCTCATCTACAAAAATAAGACTATATATATATATCTATATATATATATATATATATATACACACATACACACACACACACACACACACACACACACACACACACACTTTACCTACCTCAGAGGGTTGTTGTGAGGATCAGGCCAAGTAAGATAATGTTCGTGAAATATCTTACTTTACAGTACAAATGCACGATATCATCGATAGATTTAGTCACTAAATAGTTTCTTAAAAGCCCACTTCCCAAAATGTGGACCTTGGGCTAGTAGCGAATGCATTACCTGGGAACTTGTTATAAATGCAGAATTTGTACCCCAGACCTACTGAATCAGAGTTTAGGAAGATTCCCAAGTGACTCATATAAACATTATGTGCATATGGGCAGAAGCATGCCTTAAGCCACTGGTTTTCAAACCTAAGTGTGCAGAAGGAGTGAGTATCTAGGCCTAACTCCAGAGACTCTGATTCAGAAAATAGGGGCTGGGGCTCAGGAATCTACATTTTAAATAGAGGCCTCAGCTGATCCTGTAAACCCAGAACCCCACTTTGGGAAATACTGCACTAAGCCATCAAGATGTTGATCTTTATGGTTTAGTTATCAGTCTTGGTGGAATCTGAGAGAATTTCTAGATCTGCTTCCACAACCCAAGTTAAGTTCTCAAAGTCAAACCCATATGTTTCCTGAAAAAATTCATCCTCATGCCTCTCTATCAGGAGGCAGTTAGTCACCCTTCTCATTCATGAAACTTTCACGGCATCATTGGTATGGTTTTTGCTTTGACTTCTTGGCTTCTTTTAAGGTCATTCAAAATTAAGCAGCTATTTTTAGGTTTTAAATTACAGTTACCTCAGGTACATATTTTGTTTATATAGAATGTAAAGATATATGCATATCTAGCTTGTATGCATATAAATTATATACATATCTACTATTTAGCACATCTCACATTTAAAAAGAAACTAAAGAGTTCACAGAAGATACAGCCTTATTTTTAGTTCATTTTACTTTAATTCCAAATACCATGGGTAAAAAATTGTAAAAGTTGCATTAAAGGCATATTTGCAGGTTGGAAATATTAGTTAACATTTACTTCTAAGCAGGTCTGACCTCTCAAAAACTCCTTTCTTTTATTTCTAAAATGGAGAGTTAGGAACATGAGTTTAAAACTAGTATTACAATTAAAGAACTTTTCTTACTTTATAGAAAGAGGAACACCCAGAGATTGGAGGGGATTACTACTGTTTTTCTAGCGAGACAGTGTTGGTGGCCAAAATAAGAATTTAATTTCTATACTTTTAAAACGTTAGCTAAATTTTTTTATTTCCTTATTTTTAATTAGTTATATCATATTCTACTGTAGACTATTTGATGCATAGAAAATATTATGCTCAGTAGAGAATTACCCTCTTCCCACCTCCCGATTTTTTCATTAGCGTAGGTTTGTTTTAGTTGGGATTTAGTGCCTATTGGTAGCCTTTTAGGGTGGGAGAGGAAAGTAACAAGGCAAAAAAATTGTCCCACAGTCAGGATAGATAATAACTTTGGAAAAGAGTTTTGAAAGTCCTTCTTTTGTGTTTTCAGGAGATGCATTTAGAAGACACCACCAGATTTTGTCCAAAGGAAGAACGAGAAAGTGAACAAACATCTTTCAGCGATCAAAATCCCAGGCAAGACCAGAAAGGGGGCTTTCGCAGCTCCTTCCGCAAGCTCTTTAAAAAGAAGTGAGTAGCCCTTAGACAAGACAGCATTGTAACTCATTTCCCTTTGGGCTAAGTCTTGAGGTTTTAACAGTAATAAGTATCCAGTAGGCTGGTCTCACACAACTGCTTCAAGTTCAGTGCTTGCTCCCAGTAGCCACGATTCCTGCGGGGTGAAGATGTTTTTCATTGGTGTCTCCCAAAGTAGAAGCAAACTCAGCCTTCTCCCCTGCTTCTTCTGTCTTTAATCCCTCCTTCCTTTTTGCAAAGATCATGTGTCCTGAGAGGAGTAAGCAGAGGAGGTCCCCTGGGACACAAGCTGGTGACAATCAAAGCCCTTTTAGACTGGGAGGAGTGGGATCCACTATTGGAGTTGGGTGTAATGGGTGCTCCTTCAGAATCTCCCACCTGTGGAAAGTTTTCTAAGGGCATCTCAGCACTTCTTCCTTTAAGGACCTATCATTATCTGGGGTGCTAGTTCATGTTTATTGGGACCTCTACTAGGGTTTTTCCTGAGTAAATGGATTTGGCTTGGGCCCTAGTTAAAAGTCACTTTAATGGAGTTTCCATATTCTATAGGAGGCAAAACCAAGGCATTTTCCTTCTGTGGTCCTTCTGAGAATCTAGGTCATTGTTGTCATATGAAACATTACCCACCAGGAATTTTGGCTAGCACTGTTTTCCAGTCTGGGAGTCAGTGGCCAAACCCCAAAGTAAAATGTCAGGAAGAGAGAAGAAGTGAGCATTAATGTTTGACCTTAGAGGGATTCACCAGTTTAGCCATTGCCTGCCTGAGAGACGCTGTTTCTGTGTCCACTGGTCCTTAGGCCTACTTTCCGCCCCCTTAGAGAGATTTTCATTGCTGCTTAGTTTCTTTTGGTAGAGGAGGTTCTTGCAGTGAGTTTTAAACAGCAAGTCTTCATATTTTAGTGAGTGGAAAAGATAAAGGCATTATTGCTGCCTTCGGAGAGTTGCTAGTGAGCGAGGGAGCACAGGGAAATCACTTTCTCCTGAAGGTAGGGGTTACTGGCTGATTTAGATAATGGTTTCGATGGAAGAATTGGGGTTAGGCCTGGAGCAGGACTTTCTTTTTATGGTTTGTCTAATTCTCCTCCCATGGGGAGGGTGGTACCGGGATGAGAGGGTCTCTTACTGTTGGCGTCTGCCTGTCGTTACTGGACAAGGGGGAAGAGGAGGGAAGAGTGCCAGTTCTGTACTTAGTCACAGCCCTTCTTCAGCCCCCTTGCAGTTTTGCTAAGGCAACCCAGTGCATGCATGCATGACTGTTGCTGGATCCCCAAACCACCTTTATTCAGGAATTCAGGAGTTAAGAATTATATAACCTCTCTCTAGAATCGCAGACTTATATTTTTCTTGGCCCAATGCTTACCTCTGTCAAGTTTGACATGGGTGGGAGGACCTGGAAGCAGACAAGTCTCCAGCCTTGACATTTAGGCTCCTAGTTCCTTCTAAGGACTCCAGACTCCTAAGGGGACCACTTGAGCCCTTTTCTTTTTCTTTCTTTCATTCTTTTTTTTTTTAAACGACAGTATTCCAAAAACAAAACACCACTTTTTGCCCACTACCATTTATATGGACTGAGTGCTGTCAGTTGGAAAGCAATGAGCAATGGATCCAGGAAAATGCTCCGTCAGTGACATGAAGCAGAGGGAGTAGATTTGTCCTTTGTGGATCCAGAGGGCAGAACTAGGGGCAATAGATAAGAGGAAGAATATGCTAGAAATGTAGCTGCCTGGAACTGGAGCTGGCTCCCTCACGAGGGAGTGGGTTCTTGTAGCTCAATTCGAGTAATCATGTATTTTTATCACCTGAAATAAGAAATTAATATAGCCTTGGAACCTATAATTTTAAAGACCCACTATGTAGAAGACTAGGTTTTATCTTTCTGTATCCCCCCGCAAGCCTTGGTTCAATGTAGAGGACTTGCTGTGGGCTTTCCCAAATCCATGTTAATTGCTGTCAGTCCTCTTCCAACTTTTTGGGATTCTCCTTAGATGAAGGGCCAGTGAATTCCCTTAGTCCTCTTGTCCTTTCGGATAGATCAGTCCCTCCTGCATCAATCATATTGCTGCCACCAATACTGGCACTGTCCTTTTTATTTAAAATCTGAAGTGTTAGCTGGGTGGAAATAAAGGTGGAGCCACACAGATGCCTCTCCCTCTGGCAGGCTTTCCTGGCTTTTTAGATCTGGCTTAGGACAGTCAGCACCATCATGTGCTTAGGGTGCCACAGTGGGCTCTTTGGCACTTTGAGGACTTGGCATGGGATAAAGAAGCAGCCTAAAGTAGCTTCTCCTGAGTGTTTTCATCAGAAGACAATGGAAAGTTTACTCCATTATAACGTAGAGAGGAAGGGTAGGGAGGCCTCAGTGTAGTGCAGGAAGACCAGTGGCTTTTAATTCAGATGAGAACACACCATTCTTCTCGTTAATTCAGCATTCTTTCTTATATGCATGCCCTGTAGAAGACACTTGAATAGGAATCGTGAGTGACATGGTCTCAGCCATTACAGAGGAACTTGCACTCTGAAATTAGGCATGTGAACAATTATAGGAAGGAACCAGAAGAGACATTCAGCCCATTCTCCTCCTGTATGCCAGGAGGTCAGGCTGGCAGCAAGCCCTGTGACTTTAAGATGTGGCTAATCCTAGGTACTGGAACCATTCCAGAGCCTGGCCTCACAGGTCCAAATGGGCCAGTGCCAGAAAAGCCACCTGTGTCATGTCTGGGACTCACTGCCTTCCTCCCCCATAGCCCTCTGGAGGCTCATTCCTGTCTACACTGACACACTTTTTGTTCCATAGGGGCTTGTTTGGCTGGTGGCCCCACACACCCAGAATGCTGCTTCGGGATGAAGCTAGGCATGGAGCCAGATGCAACAGAAAACCTGAGAAAGGGTTCTCTTCCCTCTGAGGCTGGGAGGGCCGAATGCTCATACCCACAAGGATTCAAAAGGGAGAGTCAAGTTGACATCATTAATGCCCACGATATTTGGGGAAAAGGATGACCTTCTGATTGTTTCCATCTCAGGCACATTTGTCCTGGGTGGATACCAAGTCACATGTCCCTGAAAGCTGCCCAGAATTGATCAGAATAAAGGCTACATATCTTAAAGTTTGAAAATGTTAAGTGACTTTAAACATTTTAAATGAGGATTTGTAGAAGCCAGGAACAGACCTAATGTGATAGGCTGATGCTGGACTGAATACCGCCCCCCCCTGCCTTTGAGCAGGATGGAAGGCAAGCTATCTCATTCCAGAAGGATCTATATGGAGGCTGTCAAAGACTTAAACCTAGATTATTCTGAGGCAAATGCTACTTCATCTTTATATAGAAGTCTTACACTTAAGTTAATGAGTATTCTCGATTGGGAGTATGGCAATGGGGAAGAGGATTACATAAAATAATTTAGGAGTATGGAATGTAGATGTTGGTACTCTCTTTAGCCTCAAATTTAGGGGGAGTGGAAGATAAAGAATACGGCTTCCACATGATTAAGTCTACTTCTTCACCCATTCTCTTCCTCTTCGGCACTGTATAACTTACATGCCTCAGAGTGTCTCCATCCCTGCCATCACCCTCCCTCCACCAATCATATCAAAAGCTGTTTTCTTCATCCCACACAGAGAGAGTACTTCCACAGGGCCCCATATACAGTAATTGAAATCAGTGAATCCTCTTCTTTTGGTGTCTTACGTGGTTTTGTAAATGCCCGGCCTTGGCTGTGGAACAGGCCATGTAGTAGGGAGCAGGACTGCTGAAGGATCAATTGATGCCTTTATCCTCTCACCCTCTTCTCTACCTCCTTAAAGCCCATCTCAAGTCCTTCCCATATTCTTACCTACTTTGTAATCCTCTCTCGTTTTTCATTTCCTATATATCTTTAAAATTGAAGGGAATAGTTGAAGGGATAAACATTTTATATTGCTTAACCCTGATTACAGAGTTTCTCAATAAGCCATTTAATTATTAAGTTAAGGGTCTTCAGTGTACTAAGTTCTGTCCAGCACAAAGGAAGTAAAAGAGATAGTTCCTGCCCATTAGGAGCTTACAGTTCAAGGTAAGGGTAACCTAGCTGCAAGGTGTAGTACTTAGCACATTGTAAGCACTCAACAAATATTGATTAAATGAATGCTTATTTGCTTTCAGTCCTCTTCCAACTTTTTGGGATTCTCCTTAAATGAAGGGCCAATGGATTCCCTTAGTCCTCTTGTCCTTTCTCATAGATCAGTCCCTCCTGCATCAGTCATATTGTTGCCACCAATACTGGCACTGTCCTTTGTATTTAAAATCTGAAGTGTTATCTGAGTGGAAGTAAAGGTGGAGCCACACAGGGCTGTTTATTTGATTACCAGAGCTGAGTGGTTTGGCCAACAGGATGGGTGTTCCTCTGCTCCCTTACTTCTTGAGATATATACATATTCCTAAAGCTTTTGAGGATGGTCTTTCCAATGAGAGAACCAGCCCTTCTTAAGTCAGAGGATTCTGATTCCACTCCTCGCCCATCCCCAGCTCCAGACATGCTCTCAAGGTTTATTTGTAGCAAATCTAGACTTTTATGACCTACCCAACTTGCTGTTTTCTTTGTCTCTGTCACTTGAGTGGAAGGCAGGTTAGCAACAGGTCTATTGTGTTTTCCTCTTTCTATCAATTGCTTGGACTGACTGTGTGTCAGAATGTCCTGGCAGCCACTGTGGCCTTCCCCAGTGTGGGCCTGCCTGTCCCTGTAGTATCTGCTCTAATCTGCCCTGCAGTCAGCCAGAATGGCTCTAGGAACTCAACGCCATTTCTGTTTTATAGAGAAAGGGAATAAAAGCAAAGACTCTGGCCCTTTCTCCTAGATTCTGCAGGTTATTTTCTAGTAATTTAGGTATGCATTACTTCAGAGCCACGCCTTTGGAAGAGTCCAGGTGGCCACATACCACGTAAACATTACAAATTATCTTCAAGAGGATGAAATGAGCTTTTAGTCATGGCTACAGTAGAATGCTGGATTTTAAAAAGGATTAGCAAGTTAGCCATTAGATAATTAATAATTAATATCAAGAAATGCAGAGAAATTTAGATATTGGAGACATAGGGAAGGTACCATTTGTGAGAAGAGCAGTTAAAAAAGAAAAAAAATTAAGCTGAGTTTGTGGACTTTGAAAACTAGACAGGGCGATTTTGGCATTTGTTTCAGAAATGGGAACGCAACTGGTGAAGATTTCTGTGGTCCTTGGGGCTGGTGGTGACATCAAAGCTTTCCCATTTCCAGGTAAACACTAAAACAGTTGCATGTTGGAACCATCAAAGTGTGACATGTTGGGTTTTGGAGAGATCAGATGTAGCTAAGAGGGGAAATGTGAGGGAAAGATTTCAAGTTTTTACTAATGACTTTCTGATGAGAAATTGTCACATGGGGGAACAGTTCAGAAGAAACAGCAGCCCAATTCAAGTACTGTTCCCTGCTTCCTGTCCCTAAAACTACAGGCATAGCTGGTCTTACAAATAATAGAAGATATAGGGAAAGAATAAGTGGTCAAAATACATCTTCCTATCATTTTGGGGACAATTTTACTAAGCAGGGATGATCTGAACTTGAGATAGGTGGGAGTTCTGAGAGATGAGGGAAGGCCTGGAGTTTCAGGGTGGGGCACGTGGAGGTTGTTGCAAAGGGAGAGTTCAGGGGGGTTCCTGAAGAGGAAGAGAACCTCACCCCACCCAGATGTCATCTTGTTTGATACGTACCGAGATGTACTGGAGTTGAGAGATAGAGTAGTTTTTCCTCTCTGCACTGGAATATAGTGAAAAAGTGCTCCTTACCAAGCAGAAGTAGAAAGCATGGTGGGTAGCTGTGGCTTCATCTGTGATACCAAATATCAGGGTGAAAGGTGAAAATATCTAGTCAGTCATCAGGTTTCCAGATATCAGGATTTTAGTCTTTGTGTGGATCCAACTTCTTTCCTCGAATAATGCAAAGGGATGTTTGAATTCTGCCCAATTAATTCAGTAAATGATAGAGTCATAATTAACTTATCCACGAACAACAATGAGGACTCAATAGTATACCAGAAGTACAGTGAAAGAACTGAGAGGCCGCTTATCCTTCTTTTGTGGCTAGTGGAAGCATATCTGACTCAGCCTCAGTATATGGAGAACTTGTTCAGTTGTGTAGGAGCTTTGGACAAAGAATTTCATGTCTAACATCACTTTCGTACATCCCGCATGAGGTTTTTTGATATTGGTTCCTATTGTCTGGGCTAGTTTTACCCATTCTAGCTCAGAGTTTAAGCTAGCCAAAGCCCCAGTCTAGCTTATCAGAGGTTATTTCCAGAAAGCCTCCTCCCTCCAGGGACTTCTGAACAAACTGGAAAAGGTGCAGAGCTGGAATGGATTACCCAACTGGCTTAACCAAGATAAAGGAAGAATGCACCCTCAACTGGGAACTCAAATGGACTGATTTGAGTTGTTGACTATTGATTGATTGGCCTTGGTTTCCTTTGTGGTGGTTGAGATTATAGTATCTCCTAAATCTGATTACTGTACTCATTTCTGCATTCTACCAAATGTAGCATATATGTGTGGTTGGCTTCAATAAATCTTTCATTTAAAAATGAAAACAAGCAAAAGCAAGAGTTTGTAATGTAATGCCAAATTCAGTAAAGGCCCTTGGTAACCTTGGTTGAGAACAATGAATTCCATCCACTTTAGCTTAAAGGCCTTGGTAATTTGTGGAGTTGTTACTTCATTGAATCAAAAATAGGATTTCTTGAATTATCTGAGCTTTTATTCCCCATTATGATGTTATTACACAATGTCTTGCACTGACATATACAGTTGTCACAATTGTTCCCATAAAGCATTAGAAAGATATTCTTTTTATGTTGGATGCAAATCTTAGATACCCATGTCCTGAGTCATGAAATTCAGGGAGTAAAAATTATTCCAGATCCAGGAAGCAACTGTTTTACAAATGCAAAACAATTTGGATAGATAAAGTATTTGAAAACAATTAAAACCAAATCAACCTGTACTTTATCTGTGTGCTGAGATTTTAGGTCCAGTGGATCAGAATACAGGGAAAAAACTAATGAGAATCCCTCAATGGATCCTTCACCCACCAAACAAGATTTCTTCAGAAACCGACTTGCTCTTGCAAATGACCTTGACCAAGGAACAGCTGTGTAAAACATACTTAAAGTTGTATTGTCAAGTGGTAAGATGAGGATAAAAAGCTTGTATATATATGTGTAGGAATATATATATATATCGATGTATAAATCCCTAAGGAAAACTAATATAAATACTTACATATGAAACTAAATCAACATACAAGACATTGAAGAGATGAAGATTAGTCTATGGTTAAGACCTGGCTTTTTGAACCTCAACACTTGCGAAAAGGGAAGTGAAGACTTTTCACATCATTACAGAAAAATACAATAAATTTGGAGGAAAATAAATGTTTGTAAGAATGAAAACTTCCACTTTGAAGTCATTCCCTAAGTATAATATTGAGCATGTTCATATTTAACATGGATGTGAGTTTTATACTTTGTAGGCATTTAGCTTATTAATTCATCCCAGTGTACTTAGGCCCTAATATACACTATGTTAGGGCCCAACTCTGTCTTGCTCCATATCTTCCAGAAACACCAAGGCAATGTGTAACATCCCTTAAGACAAAGGATTAATTAACAACTGTATTTTACATGTTGCAAATCTGAGTTATGGGGAATTTGTGCTTAAATCATGAAACAGAAAGTTCAAAGGTCAAAAACACATTGATCTCCAAACTTTAGTTATGGAAATCAGTCAAAGGAGCAAGGATTTTGTAGAAATGGGGGGAGGGAGAGGGCAAAGAAACATTTTCCCTTGTGTGGGTTGTGCTGAGGATGGAAACAGTCCAGAGTCTATGTTTTATTGAGTACTCAATATTCAAGATCCACTAGTGACCTTGAGTGTCATGCATACTCATGACCAGACGGACTAGGAAAAAAGCACTGATTTAGCCACATCCTCTTAAAAAGATCTTCTTCAGTCTGGAAAGAAGGTGGCAACAGCATCAATGAATGGCTCACACACAGTGGTTGCTATAAACACCAGGTCAGAATGAAAATTCAGGGATGTGGTACCTGTTTTCCAGAAGTAAGTCCTAAAGAAACAAAGCTCTTATAGCTCAGATAGAGGAATCAAATTGCAGGGAGGCCTGCCTGGCTCTGGGGTGATAAAATATGCTCTGTTTCCACATGGATATGTCCAAGATGGTCAGCATCCTTGCAAACATCAGATTCATAACAGAAAAAAATTAGGTTTAAACAATTTGTCTTCATTCACAGGCATTCATCTATAATAAATTAGGGGTATTTTTTCCGTTCATTTAAAATCTTGGTATTCAAACTGACTTCTTCAGAGACCGTTCCTCTGTTAATGCACTTTGATAAAATAGGCAGTTTCACTTCCAAGTGTTACAAGTGCTCTTGTCTTTGATGACTTAGGAACTCATCCATTAGCATTTTGAACAATAGGTGTTCTGAAACATGGAAAGCATCAATGCTAAGTTTTTGCAGTTTCCAGTATTTAAGTTTAAGCTAAGATTTTCATTTCCCTGGGATTAATGAATTCATTTGAAATTAGATTTTTCTCTATTATCAGGCCATAGTTTTGGGGCAGTACTTGAAAGCACAATGCCACATTGACTGGACATGAAAAGTGAAATACTGTAGAAGTCATGACCTCTTAAATAAAATGTAAACAACAATAAAATTCCTTTCTCCTTCATATTGTTTATCATAAAAATGATCAGTTGAAAGATTTAAAAAATATCACACACCTCCCAAATTTCATTTTGATAGCATCCTCTGAAAAATCTTGATGCTACAGCTGTAGCACAACTCAGTTTAGTTTTATTTTGTGAAACTAGTAATAATTAATGCTGCTACCTACTCTCTGGCTCCCCATCACCTGATATCTGGATTTTTCTGGTAGCTAACTGCCTCTAAGCACTTTCTGCTCCCACATATCCCACATGTCTCTAACACATCGTTATTCCCAAATACTGCTTTGTGTGAAACTCTTCAACTGTTCTTGTCTATAGTCAAATTCCAAACTCCTTGACTTGACATTCAAAGTTCTCTTTAGTGTGGCTCCAAGTTTTCCTTCTGGCTGTCATGTTGTAGTTTGTTGTTCTAGGTGAACTAACTTACCTCAACTAAACTGTTTCCCAGTAAGCCACATACCTCGCCCAGGCTTACTCTTGCTTCATGCCTTTTCTGTAGTTCCTTCCTCTCTGCTTATCTGGAGACCCAGTTTAAGCCTCTTCATCTTTTTGTGACCATTTGTGGTGTAACTTTTTTACCTTTTGATGTATTTGTGTTATCTTCCCAGCAAGAATGTAAGTCCCTTCAAGGGCAAGAGCTGTACCCTATTTTTGTTTATTCCCTTCCAACTCTAGAATGATACATAGTAGGTGCTCAATAAATGGTCAATGCTGTAATAGGTGAGAGGGCTACAGAAAATAATTTCTCCTCTTAATTTGACAAAGAGCTTTAGGGTTGTCACTTTACCTTCCTGCTTTTCATTTTCTTAAAGAAAAAATATCAGTCACAAAGGAAATAAAATATAATTGTCTTCAGAAGCAGTTAAAGCATTTTCACAGCATCTAGCATTAGAAAACAACTCTCCAATTAAAAAAAAAGTTTTCTGTTGTCCTGGCTCATTTCATAATCTTTCTAGATAGTACTGTAAATTGATAGGAGAGATAGAATCTTTAATGGTATATATAAATGATATTTAATATAATATTGCATTAGGGATGAAGTCAGGGTGGGGAAGAGCTTAACAGTTCCTACATCTGTGATCCTCTCACCCTTTGGAGAGGTGCAGTTTACATAGGAGCCCGCAGATGTCTTTGGAAAGTGTTTGGGTTGATAAGGAGAAAGACGCACTCTACCAAAAGATGAAGTGGATATTTTTACACAGGCTAAGACTAGCAACAGGTCCCTTCTGCAGCCTTGCACATCTATGTACAAGCCCAAGCTAGGGCTGTCCTGCTTCTATGACTACAGAAGTGGAATATTTGAGAACCAGGGATGTGTGGACCAACACTCTAGGGTTCTCCCCAGTGGGCTATTTCATCATATAACAAATAGTTTAAACTAGTCTGGAACTTGAAATTAGAACATCAGGGAAACCCTTTGAACAGTGTTTTTTTTTAGCACAGTGTATCTTACTCCCTTACCTCCTTCAAGTCTTTATTCATGCCACCTCCATGGGGTACTTGTAAAAATGCAGATTCCTGGGCACTGTTTCAATCCCACTGTATTAGAATATATGGGGGTGGGTTCTAGGAATATGCATTTTAAATGCAGTCATGCAATTCTTTGGCCCACTGAAATTTTAGAGCCACTACCTCTTAGACCAATAAACAGTATTATGTTTCAGTACTCATGTTGTATTCATAGACTGAATTTTAGGACAGAATAAAGAACTGATTATACTTAACCTTGAGATACGGAAAACCAATAGTTCATTGAAACCCAAGTGAATATTTTTATATTCTTAAATTTATCATCTCTGACCTTTATTATGATATACAGTAAGATTTTGATTAAAAATATACATATATACATGATCAGTGCCCTTTATAAGCTAGTAAAAAGTGACTGTATATTCCAGATAATTGCATGCAGTTAGAAAAGTGACAAATTGAATGTCCTACATTAAGTTGTATAATAAAATTAAGTCTAGTTTTCCGACTAAACTTTTCCTTGAAACATCACCATGAATAACTTTTGTCCTGAGCCTAAAACAATAATGTTTTGGGGACAATTGGGATTCTCTTATGGTGAAAGTTGATTTAAAGATGTGAGTGCAGCACTCGCAGCAGCCTGATGGTATAGAGGCCAGTGAGCCTCACATGAGTGGAACTGAGCTGGGAGGAGAGGATGGGTGAGATACAGTTTTTTAAAAAAGGACATGGGTTAAAAGAAGATTGAGAAAACTGATGGAGAACCATAGAGTTTAAGGGAAAAAACTGATACTGATGTGACACTAGACCTGAGTTTTAAACATATAAGAACATGAAGATATGAATTTAGGCAATGTTAAAATTACCTTTTTGGGAAGTTGTTGGATGTGTGAAATAGTTAAGATTTTTATTCCCAAACCAAATAACTTTCATTTTCCAAAGTGTGTTATTGTTTTCCAAGAGCTTAGTGCATAATTTTTAATAAGCCATCTCAACTTTTCCTTATCTATAAAATAGAAATATTTTTATTCCTTCTTTCCCTATTCCCTTCAGAGATACAGTAGCATTAAATACTCTTAATTCTTAACAGGAAAACTGAACGTGTAGGGTTTCTTGCCTATGTATGTGAAGAAAGTGGGATCTGCTGTAAAGGACTGTTAGTAGATATCGTCTGTGCTTCTGAGCGGATTGTTTCCACTTCGGACTAGATCCCATCCCTCTCCTCCATATCCATCGCATCTTCCTTTTCAGCTGGGGCAAACCCTTCATACAAACATGCTCTTAATTTCTCCCATCTTTAAAGCAAAAGAAATCCTCTCTTGATGGTTCTAGCTATGCCCCAGCTCTCTGCTTCCCTTTATCATAAAACTTGAAAGAGGAACCTGCTCCAGTTCCTCTCTTGTGACTTTTTATTAAACTCACTAAGCCCAGGCTTTGCCCATACCACTCCCCTTGAACTACTTGTGTCAAGATCACCAATGACTTTACATTGCCAAATGAATGGTCCATTCTCAGTCATCTTACTCTCCCTATCAAGTAGGATTTGACATGCTGATCACTTCCTCCTTCTGAAATAATTGCTTTACTGGGCCTCAGGGACACAACACACTCCTTGTTTTCATTTGTCTTCACTGGCAATTCCTTCTTAGTCTATCTGCTGATTGCCCTTCTTCCTCCTTTTTTTCTATTTAGAGTCAGGATCTCACTTTGTTGCCCAGGCTGGAGTGCAGTGTTTATTCACAGGCGCGATCATAGCACACTATAGCCTGGAACTCCTGGGCTCAAGTGATCCTCCTGCCTCAGCCTCCCAAGTAGCTGGGACTACAGGCTTGTGCCACCACACCCAGCTCAATTTTCTGGTTTTTGTAGAGACAGGGTCTCACTCTTGCTCAGGCTGGTCTCGAATTCCTGACCCCAAGCAATCCTCCCGCCTCGGCCTCCCAGAGTGCTAGGATTATAGGCGTGGTGGCTCACAGGTGTGTACTACCAGGCCTGGCCCCTAAAATATGATCTTTATAAAAGTGACTCCCAATTTTATATCTTTAGCCTAGACCTCTAACCCAGACTCCAGACGAACATCTCCAGCTGCCTCCTTAACATCTCTTAAAATGTCTAATATACCTATTGAACTTAACGTAGCCAAGCCTGCCTCAGCCATATCTTCCTAGCCTCAGTTAACGGTAACTTTATCCTTCCAGTTGCTCTGGCCAAAAACCTAGAAATCATTCTTGACAGTTCTGTTTTTCTTACACCCCACATCCAGTCTGTCAGCAAATTAACTCTTTCAAATATATGCAGACTCTGCCCTCTTCTCAGTGCCAGCACTGCCATTACCCTGGTCCAAGCCTCTCTCTGTTGGGCTAGCCTCCCTAGTCCCACTCTTAACCTCTATCCTCAACGAAGCAGCCAGAGCTATCCTTTTAAAATGTAAATCGTATCATGTCACTCCTCACTGCTCTGCTCAGACCTTCTATTTCTCTCAATGAGAAGTCAAAGTCATTACAAGGGCTTTTAAAGCCATAAGTGATCTGGACCCAGTTAAACCTCTGATGGCATCTCTTTCTATT
>RJWJ010023675.1:0-25584 GCA_004363605.1 Indri indri | reverse complement strand
TTTTATTATAGTAGAAGTCACTTGATGTAGGTTAATTATTAAAATGTCATCTGCTTCACAAGGAAAAAGTCTCTAGGATTGATTTTATGTGTATCTCATGCTTCACAGGCCGGATTTTCACTTTTCAATTGCATAGATATTGAATGTAGATCACCTTTCCTCCTTCCATAAATGCAAGTCAGTAATTCAGTATTAATTCATGGCAAATAAACTAAAAGTTGTTCATCTTTTTCCTAGCGGAATTTCAGAATCCTCGCTTACATTGTTTTCCCCAAATGAGTCTAATAGACATTCTAAAATTAATGAATGGAACTGACTTCTGTGATTTTTATTATCTAGTTGACTGATCATTGATGTCATTCCCCCATCCACCTCCACTCAACACCCGCCAATTCCCACTCCTAATTTGTTAGGTGGAACAAACATTGCCAGACTTAAGATTGTCCATTATTTCAAAGAAACTACTCACATACTGAATACTTTCCACCTATTAATAGCTTTTATTTTTTGACAAATTGATATTCATTATGTTTTCTTTGGAAAAAATGCATTCAAAGATTTTAGAGTTCCAAAAAACACCTTTAAGTTGGTTTTATTTCTCACTATATACTTAAGGCCCATTGTAACACAGTTTATACAAATCATTTGCTTTTCTTGTGACAGTTCTAAAGAGTAATAATGTTTTTTTAAAGAGAAAACTTTGCTTTTAACAATTTCAGCCGAGTTCTTACCAGTTCTTGAGTAAATGATCCATATAATGAGTGCTGGATGTTTCAACAGACCTAGTATCTGGTTTTGGTTCTTCCAACAACTGGCCGTTTGAAAATAGAAAACTCATTTACTTTTGCTGAGTTTTAATTTAAAATCCAGTAGTGTGGGAAGACAAAGATCTCTTGGGTCATTTCCATTTCTATAATAACTCTGTGCATTGGTGTATGTACAGCTCTTTCATTTAATCTTCCTTTATCTAGAATTCTGCAATGAATTTCTAACTAATCTTCTGTGTCAAATCTCTCATCCACTACTCACAAAACTGTCTCTTCTCTGCAATTACTCACATTTTAACAGCTTTATCAAAACATAATACATACTATAAAATGTCCCCATTGTAATTGTCCAATTGCATTATTTTAGCAAATGTATAGTTATGTAGCAATCATCAGAATTTAGAACATTTCCATAAACCCCAAAATCTCTTGTGCCTGTTTACATCTAATCCTTACTCTTACTACCAATACTATGCAATGTCTGATCTGCTGTTTTTCTAAATTTGCATTTTCTGAGCATTTCATATAAATGCAATTATACAACGTGTAGTCTCTTGTATCTATCTTCCTTCTCTTTGTATAACATTTTAAGTTTCTTCCACATTAGAGTATGTATCAGTAATTCATTCCTTTTTATTGAATAGTAATATTGCTTCATATGGATATTACAACAATTTGTCTATCCATTTACCAGTTGGTGAGAATTTGGAATGTTTTCAAATTTTTGCTATTGTAAATAATGTTCTGTGAGGGCTTGTGTACGTGGTTTTGGAGGAACATAGATTTTCTTTCCGTTAGGTAGAATGTCAGGAGTGGAATAGATAGGTCTTATGGAAATGTTAACTACTGCGTTTAAGAAATTGCCAAATGGTTTTCCAAGGTACTTGTACTATTTTACATTCCAGTTAGCAAAGTATGAAGGATGCAGTTTTTCTACCTTATGACCAAATCTTGGTATTGTCTCTCTTTTAGATTATAGCCACTCTAGTTGGTAGGTAGTGATATTTCATTGTGGTTTTAAATTGCTTCTCTCTAATGTACTTTAGAACACTTTTCATGTGTACTGGACTTTGATAGTGAAGTCTTTAGTGAAAGGTCTACTCAAAGAATTTGCTAATTTTAATTGTGTTGCATATGTACTTATGGTTGAATTGAGAGAATCCTTGATATTATGGATACAAGTTCTTCTTCAGATATATGGCTTAAAATGTTTTCTCTTAGTCTGTGGATTTTCTTAATTTTTTGAGGTGCAAAGTTTTTAATCTTGATGAAGTCAAATGTATTGATTTTTTTTTCTTTTATGTTCATTATCATATCTTGGCCTTCATTGTTGAACCTCAGTTCATGATGATTTCCTCCTATATTTTGTTTCAGATGTTTTATAGTTTTTAGCTCTTGCATTTAAGTATCTGATCAATTTCAAGTTAATTTTTGTATATGGTACGAGTCAAAATTCTAAGTTCCTTTCCTTCATTCCTTCATTTCTTCTCCTTCTTCTCTTCTTTTTGCTTTTCGCATAGGTATTTACATTTGTTTCAACACCAGTTGAATTCACAATTATGTTGTATTACTCTGTATGCTTATTTTTGTACCAATGCACTATCTCGATTACTATGGCTTTATAGCAGATCTTGAAATCAGATAGTAGTGTGCATTCCCTAACTTTTTCTTTCCCAAAAGTGTTATGACTACACTTGGTTCTTTGAATTTCCATATAAAGTTTAAGATCTACATATCAACTTTTATTTAAAAAAAAAAAAGACAACTGAGTTTGAAATAGAATGAATGGAATTTATAGATCAGTATAGAGGAAATCCTCATTTAACAATACTAAGTCTTCTAATCCAAAAAAATGAAATGTCTTTCCATTTATCTTTACATCATCTCTAATTTCTTTCAGCTATGTGTGTAATTTTCAGTGCATGAATCTTGTATTTTTCTATTATAACTAAGAATTTTATTATTTTGATGCTATCATAATAATTGTTTTGATAATTTCCTTTTCAGATTCGATTCTTACTATATAGAAGGAAAAATGATTTTGCATATAGATCTTGTATCCTGCAATCTGCTAAACTTATTTATGGTCCTGCTAGCCACACCCATCCTCATGAATTCCTCAAATTTTTTTATAAAGACATTTTCCTTGTCCCTTCCCAATCTGAATCTCTCTCTCTCTCTCTCTCTCTCTCTCTCTCTCTCTCTCTCTCTCTCTCTTTCTCTCTCTCTCATCTTTATCTCTATCTCTATCTCTATCTCCATCTCTATCTTATCTCTCTTACTTGTTGCCTTATTTCACCAGTTAGAACCTCCAGTACAATGCTGAGTAAATCAGCAACAGCAGAGATCTTCACCTTACTCCAAATAGTTGGGAAACTATATTGTCTTTACATATTAACTTTCATGTCACCTCTGGATTTTTTAAAGATGCCCTTTTACAGGATGAGGATGCACACTTCTACATCCAGGTTGCTGGGATTTTTATCATAAATGGGTGGTCAATTTTTCAAATGTGTTTTCTATATTTATTGAGATAATCACATGTTTTTTGTCCTTTATTCTATTAATGTGGTTTGTAATTGTAATTGATTTTTGGTTGCTAAACCAACCTTGCATTCCTGGAATAAGCTCCATTAAGCCATGGTGTATAATCCTTTTATAAATAGCTGGATTCCGTGTACTACTATTTTGTTAAGGATTTTTTGAACATATATTTGTGATGGATATTGGTATGTCATAATCTTTTCCTCTGATGTTTTTGTTGTGTTTTGGAATCGGGATAACACTGGCCTCATAGATTGCATTGGGTAGTGTGCTCTCCTCCTCTATCTTGTGAAAGGGTTTGTGAAGGCTTAGTATTATTTATTACTTAAATATTTGATAGAATTTATAGTGCAGCCATCTGGACCTGGGCTTTTTCCTGTGGGAAGATTTTTAAGTAGTTATTTAACCTGCTGTTGACACCCATTAATAAAGTTAATGGCATGAAGGATACGAAGATAAATTAGATGCATTAATGTCATTTTATACATATTAATGCTCATAGATATTTTCTGCATTAACATTATCACAGTCAAAATATTATCCTTTGAATTGGTCCAGATAAGATTTCTTTTCATGGTTTAGCTTTGGAAAGGCAAGGTAGTTTATGCAAAATTGTATTATCAGATACAATGAATTAATGTCTTAACATTAAATTTTAATGTTTTGCAATTTTTATATACAAGCGTACCTCAGAGATATTGCAGTTTTAGTCTTGGACCACTGCAATAAAGAAAATACCAGAATTAAGGAAGTCAACAGAAATTTTTGGTTTCCTAGTGCATATAAAAGTTATGTTCACACTACACTGTAGTCTATGAAGTGTGCGATAGCATTATTTCTTTAAAAAATACATTTCTTAACTAAAAAGCACTTTATTTCTAAAAATTGCTAATGAACATCTGAGCTTCCAGGAATCATAATTGTTTTGATAGCAGAGGATCTTGCCTTGAGGTTGGTGGCTACTGAGTGATCAGGATGGTGGTTACTAAAGGTTGGGGTGAATTTCAACAATGTTCAAAGAATCTTCACCAGAAATAGATTCCATCTCAAGAAATCACTTTCTTTGCTCATCCATAAGAAGCAATTCCTCATCCATGCATGTTTTAACATGAGAGTACGTCAACGAAGTTACATCTTCAGCCTACAATTCTAATTCTAGCTCTCTTAGTATTTCCCCCACATCTGCAATTACTTCCTCCACTGAACTCTTGAACCTCTCAAAGTCACAATGATGAGAACTGGAATCAAATTCTTCCTTCTTATTTTAATGTCAATATTTTGACCCCCTCCCATAAATCATAAATGTTCTTAAGGGCATCTAATATGGTGAATTATTTCCAGAAATATTTCAATTTAATTTGCCCAGATGCAGCCAAGGAATCATTATCTATAGCAGCTAAAGCCTTACAAAATGTATTTCTTAGATAATAAGAAATGAAAGTCATAATGACTCTTGATCCATGGGTTGCAGAATGGATGTTGTGTTAGCAGGCATGAAAACAGCATTCGTATCCTTGTACATCTCCATCAGAGCTCTTGAGTGACCAGGTGCATTGTCAATGAACAGTAATATTTTGAAAGGAATCTTTCTTCTGAATGGTAGGTCTCAATTGTGGGCTTAAAATATTCATTAAAACTTGTGGTAAACAGATGTGCTGTCATCTAAGCTTTGCTGTTCCATCTATAGATCACAGGCAGAGTAGACTTAGCATAATTCTTTAGGGCCTTAAGATTTTTTGAATGGTCAATGAGCATTGGCTTCAACTTAGAGTCACCAACTGTTGCATTAACCCCTAATAAGAGAGTCAGCCTGCCCTTTGAAGTTTTGAAGCCAGGCATTGACTTCTCCTCTCTAGCTATGAAAGCCCTAGATGCCATCTTCTCCCAATAAAAAGCTATTTTGTCTACATTGAAAAATCTGTTGTTTAGTGCAGCCACTTTCATTTACTATCTTAGCTGGATCTTTTGGATAACTTGCTACCACTTCTACATCAGCGCTTGCTGTTTCACCTTGCATTTCTAATGCATCTAGATGGCCTTTTTCCTTATATTTCATGAACCAACTTCTGCTAGCTTCAAACTTTTCTTCTGCAGCTTTTCCACCTCTCTAAGCTTTTACAGGATTGGAGAGAGTTAGGGCCTTACTCTAGATTAGGCTTTGTTTTAAGGGAATGTTGTGGCTGGTTTAATCTTCTATCCAGACCACAAAAACTTTCTCCATATCAACAATAAGGCTGTTTCACTTTCTCATCCATGTTTTCACTGGAGTAGCACTTTTAATTTCCTTCAAGAATTTCTCCTTTGCATTAGCAACTTGGCTAAATGTTTGACACAAAAGGCCTAGATTTTCACTTATCTGGGCTTTCTACATGCCTTCCTCATTAAGCTTAATCACATGGGATTTTTTCATTTAAACTGAAAGACACGAAACTCTTCCTTTCACTTAAACACCAAGAAGCCATTGCAAGGTTGTTAATAAGCTTACTTCCAATATTTTTGTGTCTCAGGAAATAGGGAGTCTTCTGAGTAGAGGGAGAAATATGGGGAAAGGGCTGACTGGCAGAGCAGTAAGAATAAACACATTTATCAATTAAGTTCACTGTCTTCTATGGGCTTGGTTTGTGGTGCCCCAAAACAATTACAATAATAATAATACGAGGATCACTGGAGTTAAGTGATATCACATTGTGGTTTTGATTTGCATTTCCCTGATGATTAGAGACTCCAGTGAGAATGCCTTTTATCAGACAGTCCCAAAACAATAAATGTTAGCATGTGTGCAGAGAGATAGAAACACTCATACACTGCAGATGGGACTGCAAGCTAGTACAACCTCTGTGGAAAGTAATATGGAGATACCTCAAAGAGCTACAAGTAGAACCACCATTTGATCCAGCAATCCTATTACTAGGCATCTACCCAAGGGAAAAAAAGACACTCTATAAAAAAGATATCTGCACTCTAATGTTTATAGCAGCACAACTCACAATTGCAAAGATGTGGAAACAACCCAAGTGCCCATCAATACGTGAGTGGATTAACAAAATGTGGTATATGTATACCATGGAGTTCTACTCAGCCAAAAAAAACAATGGTGATCCAGCACCTCTTGTATTGTCCTGGGTAGAGCTGGAGCCCATTCTACTCAGTGAAGTTTCACAAGAATGAAAAAATAAGCACCACATGTATTCACCATCAAATTGGTATTAACTGACTTAACAGACCAACACTTATGTGCACATATGGTAGTAACATTCATCAGGTGTAAAGCAGGTGGGAGGGGGTAGGAGGGGATGGGTTTATTCACACCTAATGGGTGCAGTGTGCACTGTCTGGGGGATGAGCACCCTTGAAGCTCTGACTCGAGTGGGGCAAAGGCAATATATGTAACCTAAACACGTGTACTCTTGTAATATGTGGAAATAAAAAATAAATAAAATAAAATAAATTGTTGAACACTTTTTTTGAGGAAGAAAACAAAAAATTCTGCATTTTTGCTTTAAATGTCATTTTATTCCAGTGAAATAAACCATGTTAACTTGTTGCATATTCTCCATACTCTCATCTATTTGTGCTACCTGGATGTTATACAGGTGTCACATAAAACTAGAGAACAAGAATAGTGAAGTGAATTAAAACAACCACCACCATGAAGAATCAGTTATTGTTTTCTTCAGGAGACATCGAAGAAAGTTAGTTTTCCAAAACCGTTTTGATAAAAGAGTTGATATTCCACAGGCCTTACCCCAGGCTCTTAGTTGAGCTTCCTGTATTCTGGCTTCCAAAAGGTGAAGAGCAACAATTTTTGAACTTCAAAAAATGGAGGGAAAGGATGCTGACTCTGGATCAAGCAGACTGGGTCCCTAAAAAGGATTAAACTTTGGGGTTTGGGATTGCTTCTTAAAATGACTTTCTACAAATTTAAGAAGAAAACATATTCTTAGCTAACCTCTCAGCTTACCTGAGATTCTTATTTTACTAGTTTCCAACATTGTAACTGTATTTTAACTTAAGACTATTACTCAGTTTTAAAGAATGAAAGAGCATGGTCTGAGAAGGTGTCACGTTCCATGAAATCTATTGCCATAAATCTCCTTACCTAAACGAGGAATGTCAAAAGAGAAGGTACACAGGCCCTGATGTGTTTCAAAGCTTTTGTTCCTGTTTCAGTTCATGAAGGACATTTACTGAAAAACTATGATAGAATGAAAAAAAAAAAAAAAAAAAGGCTTTCAAAGCCTGGTTGAGTTTTATTCCTGACCACTATTCAAGCAGAGTTTTCTCAAAAGATTTGGGAAGATGCCAAACACTTAAGAGCATATGTACATATATACAACTTTGCCTATATGAGAATATAGAGATTACTTAGGTCGAAATTACAAGCAAAATGCAAGCTAAGTATTTTGTTATTCACCATGTCTACTCGAATCTCAGACTTCCTTTCTGGGGTTATTTTCTAGAGTGTTGTTCTAGGTTATTTTTTAGTAGGTTGTTTTCTATGCAGAACAACACTCTGTCTCTGTTTCATTTTGCTTTATTGTTGTATCTTCTTTTTTCTTTTTTTGTAATTTTGTTCTGGGTTAAGAAAAAAGAAGCTCACAGTCTGATGGAGAGATTTCCAGTAAATACAGCATTAAAATGCAATGTGGAAAATGCTATGACAGGAGTAAATGAGCAGTGTACTGGGAGTGCAGAAGAAGTGTGCTTCCTTCTTCACCTGTCAGCAAGAAGAAGGGGTTATAATCTGAGCAAGTCTTGGAAAATAATTGAAATAGGTAGGTGAAGAAGGGAAAAGGAAAGTTTTCTGCTCTGGGAATAGTCCACGCAAACTATTGAAGACATTAGAGTGGAAAGGCCTAGACTGAAAACTGCAAATCACTCCACTGAATCAGCAACTGGCACTTTGAATTTGCTCTGTTTTTGTGTGATTCAGAACTTCCGCTTACCATACTTTTTGGATTTCCATCATTGGGTATATGGCTATTTTTTTCTTTCTTTCTTTTTTTTTTTTTTTTAATTTAGTAGTCACAAGGGTGGCTAAATGTTGGATGCATATGTTTTCTGAAGCTCTATTATACTGACAATTCTTGGCTTTTCTTCAAATAACTACTCTACTTGAATAATTTCTTTCCATTCCCTGCACTAACATCTTAGCTGAGCTTAGCTCCCTACCTAGTGAGTTATTTTTTATCATCTCCTAATCACTTTTCTAGCTCAGTCTCTCCATCAAATTATTCAAAGCCAACATTAGCATGTCATTTCCTTGCTCAAAAATCTCCCCCTTACTCACTCTTCCTGTCTGGCTTTCCAGTCCTCAGTCAAGCTCTTGGTTATCTATTTTTCCCCTCTCTATTCCTTTCCAAAAAGCTACATTTTTCCTGCCAGTCACTGTCTTCTTGGCTTCCTTTATTACCTCATCTTGGCTTTTTCTTTTACATCTCTTTCCAGACTATTCCTACTCATCTTTCAAGACTTTATTTAATTCATTCATTCTCTTAAAACCTTCTTTGTCAAGACCAAGAACACCACTCCTTGATGAGGAATTGTTTTTTGAATTCTTAGTGTGCTTTCTATCCATAACATGAAATTTATTGTTGAAAACTTGCTGTTTGGTATTGATCAAGTGTGTCTTTTGAATGTGGCCATTGTCTTCTCAACTAGACTGTAACATCCTTAGGGGCAGGAACCGTGGCCCACATTTCTCTGCATTTTACGCCATGCCCAGCACTCTACTGAGAGCAGAAATGAAGCCTCAACAAATGCACCATGTTTGAGAACCAACAAAAGCACTTTTCTTTTCTCCTTTACTAATTTGATTAACAACTTCAAAATTGTATTTCAAGTAATTTGTGAAATGAATCACCTTGTAAGGGTAAATTAATCTATTAGTGTTATGATACAAACACAACATAACTACATTTAAAATTTGCAATGTGTCTGGATTTCAAAGATTTTATTCATTTACTTTTTGCCAAATTCCTCCTAGTACCCATGCATATTCACATGCTCCAGTCTTTTTCTATTTTTATGGTATCAGCAGTGATATATAAGAAATTTATGAGATGGACTTTACAATGTGACTTTGAGTGTGTATGTCTGTTTCTTGTATTGTCTGGACTGTAAGTGTATCTGGCCTCATCAGTGCTACCCGAAACTAAGAAAGAATATGCTGAAATTGGAATACTCCATGTTATAAACATTGGATTTGTTTAAATCATTTTTATCAGTTTTTGTTCAATGAGTCTATACTGCAACTGGTCACAGTTCTGATTTACTGGGCTTTTTTTTTTTTTTTTTCCCCAGTAGTTTCACAACAAAAGCCTCAGAACTGACTGAGTATGAAATTAATTATTTCAGTGGCCTGTTTCCTCCCATGAGCCAACAAATCTAGCTCTGCAGATCACTCAACTCCTTGTTCATTTACTGAAGTCTCTGTGACAGGAAGATGCCAAAAAATTGCCATCAAAGGCAAGACTCCTTTCACTCTGGGAGATATTTAATAAAATGGTATGGTGGAAATAATATAAATTTGGAGTAGAAGACATGAGTTTAACTCCTAGGTCAGTTCAAAGCATTTTCACTAATTACACTTTCAACACCAAGTGTGTAGGTTTTTGTACATGGACAACCAATTCTTCCATTCTCCGACACTAACTGTGTGTCCTACATTTCAATTAAATTCCAGAGTTAGCTTCAGACTCAGTATAAGAACTCAGTCCCATAAGACTGCCCTCACTTCAGATACCAGTGGCAGATGCCAGTTCAAGTACTGGATACATAAGTTACCTACATGTCTGTCCAACTTCGCTACAATGTGAGGGATTTTCACAAACTCCCCTTCACATTGAATACTTTTCCAGACCAGATCAAAGAATTCAGGAAAACACTTTACTTACTATCAACAGCTTATTATAAAGGATAAAAATGAATAGCCAGATAAAGAAGTATGCGGGTGAGATTTGGAAAGGTTTTGAGCACAAGAGCTTCTGTCTCCATGGAGTAGCAATGAGACATCCTCCCAGCAGTTGAATGTGTTCACCAACCTGTAAGTTCTCCAAACCTAATCACTTAGGTTTGTTGTTGTTGCTGTTTTTAATGGAGTTTCCATTGCAAACGCATGATTGCTTAAATAATAGATCATTGGTTATTAACTCAATCTCAAGCCCCTCTCCCTTCTTAATGGTGCTGCCATGATTTTGAAGATTGGATGTAAAATGAGTGAAATATTTAAATAGCAGTTCACATTTCAGGACATACTGAAATTGCATCCCCCGCTAATTAACTACTGTTGGAAGCAATCACTTGGATTCCATCAAACAAATGTGGCAAATTGTTGTCTGCTGGAATACAGTGCAAAGGTGGTCTATTGGTTCCTGTAACTTCTTCCACTGAGAAATTAACCTTCTATTCTATCTTTCATTTATGAGTTGAAAACTCATTACTCTAAAAAATGCAATGGAAACATACAAACCTCTTTGGGAATTACCTGACTCTGTTAAAAACTAAACCAAAATGCATAGGTAATAAAAGCAAGCCTTGTTGCTATAGAAAAATTGCTCCAACAGAATTTTGGTGTATTATTGTTTTTCAGTGAACCAATTAGAGAGGATAAAATTGGAACCTAAGTGAATAGCTATTTCATGTTGCTGTAAGTGAACTGCAAGAGTTCTCCATTTCAAAGTCACTTGACATAAAACTTACACATTCCAGACTTCTGAAACTTTCCACCTACTTATATCGCTGCCACTTACACATATCGTTAATCCATCAATAACTCTCATGGTTGCAACAGCTGAATGGAAAAATGGCCAAAGTGCCCCCATTTCATAAATCTCAAAGTGCTTGTGATTCTTTAAAATACTGAACATATTTTTATTTGCAGTTTCAACATGATTAAAATAATTTAGAAACAGATACTCTTAACTGGTGAGTGATTTAGTCTGGAGTTAGAATTAATATTCCACGTTTTCTCATTTTTAAACAGAGAACTATTTACTAAAAGCATTTTAGAGAGGAATTAATACACTTTTTATGTTGACTTTCCACCTTAATATTGAAAAGAGCATTTATTGGAGGAAAATATGATTTCACATTTAGTCTAGATAGTTTTGTATAATGAAAGTTTCATAGAGAAGAAAATATTGAAGTTTTAAAGTTATAAAGGTTTATTTTACTCTAGTACATATTGAGCGGTTTATATCACAAAGAATCAGTTATTAATGTATTCAGTAAACCTGCCCAAAAAGTGAAGGTCTCAAAAGAGAAATAAATAAAGTTCCTATAGTCTGACAATATAAAAATGGAAATTTATTTGAAAATCAAAATTAATTTTAAAATATATTGATTCACATTTCCTGAAGGTGTACCATATAACACTATTTGAACAATTAGGAAAAAATATTCTAGAGAAAATTATGAAACAGAAAAATAATGAAACTTTAAACAAAGAGGATGGGAGACTTTTCAACCCACATAGAGAAAAAAAATGTATCTCTAAAGAAGAGACATGATAAGAGGTCTTGACTTTATTATAAAATTTTAAAGGAATGAGCGAATAAATACAGAATTTGGGGCAAATGCCATTAGAAAGAAAAGGGAGCAATGTCGAATTTCAATTGAAATGATTCAATGAAAATTTGAAGAGGCAAATAAGTGAAAAGAAGGTGTGGAGAGACTAGAACATCTAGGAAAGGTTTTAGAATGGGGTGCTATTTATAAAATAAAAGAACTACAAAAGAAACTAAATACACTCCAGAGTGTGGAATCTTGCTAATAAAGACATTTTCCCTAGGGAAATTTCAAAGGCTTCTTGATCTAACTATAACTCTCTGCTAACTAAAAGTTTTTTTTTTCCCTACGCAGTTGTCTCTAAGTTCTTTAACCTTTGCTGGAGCATTGAGATAGCTTGGCTTGTTTAACCTCATTGTTTGAAGGCCAAATGGATATAAGAGCCATTTAGCTTGCCACCCTTGTGTATTTTTAATACTAACTTCTCTAGTGGGAATAAAGTCCTTGAATATCTCACCCTGCAATTTTCACTTCTGAAACTAAGTGAAAATTGTCAGAAACAAACTTATTAGAACTGTATGGAGATACAGTGAGTTATCGAGGGGCTTGGTCCATAGAAAGGAAAAGATTTAACAGTGTATTCAACAAATAAGGTAATAGAATTTTTTTAAATAATTAATTTTGGCATAGTCAGATTGATCTGGAAATTCAATATCTGTAGCTTTAAAACCCCCTAGCATCATGATTGACATTTGTAGGTGGTTTCATTTGGGACTTTATTCATTCTCAAAAGAGCTCCTTCACACACATTTTTGTATCCTGGTTTTGATGATAAACTATACACAGGGCATATTTTTCATGTCATTTCTATAGACAACATGTAACCATGTTAATTATTTTAAACTAATCTGAGAATTTTGTATGAGAGAGTTTAACATATTTGTCTTTATCATCATATCAGATGTATTTGGTCTTAATTTTGTCATCTTACTTTGGTTTTTCTTATTTGGTTTTATGCTTCCTTTATGTCCTGTCAAATTTTGGTACTTGGTCTTCATTTTTTTCCCTCTGGAAATTTAACATACAAATCTTATTCCCTTTTATGCGAGTGCTCTTTTTGATTTTTTTTTTTTTTTCTGTTTGCATATATAGTAAAACAGCTGATATTGACTAAGCATTTACTATGTGCTGGGCATCAGAGTAAAGCTAAAAGTAAATCCTCGATTCCTTACAATAATCCCATAAAATAAGCGCTTCTTCCCTACTTTACAAATGTGGGAATCATCACTGATGCTAAGTAACCTATCCAAATTGAGAAAACTATTAATATAAGGTATGATAGTAGGAGTGGAGTTCAGGTCTGTTGGGCCTGAGAGCTTGTGTTCTTACCATCAGGATGCAATATATCTCTTTAATTATCAATGCGGGATGAATAAAAGGCTAGCTGTGAAGATTAAGAATACACAACTGGGAATGTAGAAGAAAACTAGGTTGGTGAGTGGACATTGTCTTTTCTCTCTCAGTTTGACATAGCATTTAATTGTGTCATATATATTAATATATATTTTTAAATATTTTTTCCATTTATAATTTGTTTTAGTTTACTTCATAGTGTTTTCTTTCATTAAAATTGTAGTAACTCTCAATGACTTTATTTTTAATTTCAATCTTTGGTAATATTTACAAATGGTATGCTATATTACATTATCTTAAAAATAGTCACCTATAATTTCATTTCTAATATTTGCTTTTTCACTTTAAATATTGAATATTTTTAACATTTATTTTACTATATAACTTATTTTACTGTATATTTAAAGATCAACTTTAAAAACATAAATTGCTATGTGATTTTTAGGAAATAATTTTTCTAATGAACTCTATACACGTGATGCTATACATACACATACAAATATACACATATACATACCATGTATCTACTTCTTGTGTCTACAAACAGTTCTAGTGATATGTCTGTCAATAATCTGGTAACCCCTTATACAAATTTTAACTATCTTAGTTTCATAATACTTTTTAATAATGATTGAAAAGTTCTTCATTATACTTTATTTTCAGTGTTTTCTTGGCTATTTTGGATTTTATACCTGATACACTATGGAACATTGCTTTTGAAGAATCATTTTATAAGCATTATTTACAAATAGTATTTTAAGAGAAAATTTAGATTATTACCTTGGAAAACATTAAAAAACATAATTGACATGTTGTATCAAACCTAAAGATTAATTTAGAAAGAATACAGTACTAGGATTTACTTTTCTTTAATGACAAATGTTATTGCATTCATAGATGACTAATTGGGTTCCAATGAATATTATCATTTCTTATCATTTGCACTGTTGACATTATTATTTTCATGATATCAAACCACATCTTCCTGCTTTAAGATAAGGCAAATATAGACTATGTTTGTTTAAATATGTAAATATCTTTGATTTTATTATCAGGCTGTTTAATATTCACATCTATGTTTATCTTTAATATTGTCTAATTTTTATGTTTTCTTATATTTAGAAAAGTTTTGTTGCTAGTATTATCAGTCAGAGGACATGACCTTTAGGACATGACTTGAAAAATGAATAGAACGTAGCAGGCAAAAACACCGTGAAAGAAACCTCCTGGCAAAATATCAGCATGTGTGGAAAAATTGAGGAAGTCAAACAAAACTTCATCCAATTTAAGGAAATGACAACAAACTAGTACTGTTGCAGAGTGGGAGATGAGTCCTCAAGACCTCTCAGATTTAGAGTCAGAAAGAGGAGCGGGATTACAAATGCAGAATGTAGAAAAGTAGCTGAAGAGTTAGGAGGAGTGTCGGGGAAATGTCACACAGAGACAGTCTCAAATGCTGTTAGAAGAACGTTTTAGATGCACTAAGGTTGCTTGGCTTAAATAATAAGAGCTTATATTTGATCACGAGCCATGGTTTATTGATTTACATCTCAACCAGGATGTAAAGGAGCACAATTTTCCCACCTCTTTGCTTTGCTGTCCACAGTGTAAATTTAATCTTAAGTCTGGCTACCCTCTTGCCAATGGAAAAGAGTCATACGAGTACACATTCTTTAAAAGGGCGGATTCTCTTTTTGTTTAGACCTACAAACATCTCCTTATGTTCTATTGGCTACAGTTGAGACACCTGTTCATTTATGCATGAGCAAGAGAAGTGGAATTACTCTTTAGACCAATCGCAATGGTGCTGAGTGTGGGATCATTATCTCCTAAGGCACCTGGCTAGGTGGCGATGGGCTATGTGCCTAGATTAACCAGAATTCTGCTAGGAAGGAAGAAAGGAATAAGAGATGCTAAATAAGCAACCAAAAATGTGCAACACAAAATTAATGAAAAGTGAGGACTGAAAAGTATAAATTTGATGTACCAACTAGGTCATTTGTGAATATAGCGAGTTATAACAGAGAGGGAGCCAGTTAGAATGGGTGAAAGAGAGTGGGAGGTGAGAATTAAAAACACTTTCAAGAAGTGTTGTGAAGGATACAAAAGTAAGGTAGAAGTGGAAGAAAAGGAGGATAGGAAGAGCAACCAATAGGGCTGGAAAGGCGGTTGGAGATGGATCTAGGGCATTTGTGAAAGATTTGGTCACTGGCAGGATGCATGAATGTTTCCCATTGCAGTGTAGTGGGGAGAGTATGGACAGAGATGAAGGACCACATTGAATGTGGGAGCATGAAGTTGTTCCTATGTGGTATGAAAATGTTATTGTATGAAATGTGACATTGGGTCATCAGTAGACAATAAAAGAGGCAAAGGAAGTCGGAGGATTGAGGAAGGCAGGGAAAGGATTAAATAGTCAATGAGAGAGTAGAAAAAATTTCTTGCCAGGGAAAGCTGATAAGTGATAAGGCATCCAGATAGTGTTGAGTGCTCATTCGGGATTTTACACTATGTTGGTTTTTTTTTTTTTTTTTTCCTTTTTTCAGTATTTGGTTTTGCTTTCTTTCTTGCTTTCTTTCCCCTTCCTTCCTTCCTTCCTTTTCTTTTCTTCTTTTGCTTTCAGTGAGTAACAGTATGTTGTCAAGAAAACATGCTGTATATGTGTGGGTGGGCACTTTTTTAATAATTGTGTGTGTACACCATGATGTGGTTTCTACATCTCAAAGAATATATTTTACTTTCTTGGACATGCTAGCCAACTAGGCTAGACATTCATCTTTTTTCCTGAAAAATTTCTCCTTAACACTTTAGCTTGAGGAGTATACTTTTTAAACAATGTAGTGTTATTTTTGTGGCTATGTGTTTTCATAAAAGTAAACTAATATGATTTTTAATTTTTCTAGGTACAGATCTCTACTGGTTCATTTTTGACTGGCATAGGATATGTCTTTTCACTCTACTTATGCTGTTTTATTCTTCAAATATGAAAGCTTTAACCTCCTACATATTACTTTTTGATTTGTTATAGTCTATCCATAATTAATATGACTTATCTGAAATATGTTATTATAGAAGAAGTTATGATAGAGTGAGAACAAACACAGTCAGAAGACTGTAGTGAAAGCCCCAGTCTTCTTCTCAATACTTGACTAAATCTGTGCTCTAAACTATTGGTTCTCAAGGAGGACTTGTTAAAACACAATTGCTGGATCTCATCAACAATTTTTGATTCAGTAGTTTCCAGGTTGGGGCTGAGAACTTGCATTTCTAACAAGCTCCCAGGGGACACTGATATCACAGGTACAGGAGCCAAACTTTGAGAACAAGTGCTAGGAACCACAACATTGTCTTGCTTCATTAAATCAAACTAAAGCAGCAAAGGAAGGAACTGTACTGGATGAATTAAAAAAAAATGTACTGAGTAAATTATAAAGGATGTATTAGTTCTTCTGAATTTGAGATGTGTTTATTTGAGGGAAACTTTGCAGAGGCATTAGGATTTGAGGTAAGCTTTGAGGAAGATCCATGGCTTTCTAACAATCCAGATTAGTCAAAATTGGAATGATCTGCATTGGAAGGCAGGGAGATATCTGTATACAGTGATGTTGTAGAAGAGATAGAATGAATCACTGGCATTGATGTTATTTGTAAAGCAGATTCAGGTATCAAGTGTGTTGCACCAAACATCATTAGGGACCCTTTTCAGTGTTGCTATGCCCTGAAGTGTTAAGTAAATGGACTGGAGTCACAGGTCAGTGTTTCAATCCCAACTCCACAAATGACTGGCCATGTAAGTTTTTTAAAAATTATTTAATCTCTCTAAAACTCCTTGTATTAGATTCTGAGGGCAGCCATAGCAAGATACCACAAACTGGGTGGCTTAAACAACACATAAATATTGTCTCAGTTCTAGAAGCTGGAATTCTGAGATCGAGGTGTTGGCGGGACTATGTTACCTTTGAGGACTCTAGGGCAGCATCTATTCCAGGCATCTCTCGAGCTTCTAGTAGGTTGTTGGCTTGTGGCAGCATAATTCCAATCTTCAATGGCTTTGCCCTTGTGTGTATCTATGTGTCTCTGCCCAAATTTCCTGTTTTGTTTTGTTTTTTTGTCTTTTTTTTTTAAAGGACACTAATTAGATTAGGGGCCCATCCTACTCAACTGTGACTTCATCTTAATCATATCTGCAGCCAGCCAATTTCCAAATAAGTTCACATTCTGAGATACTGGAAGTTACATCCTCAATACATAAATTTGCAGGGTTCTGGGGGGGAGACACAATTCAACCTACAGCACTATTCTTCTTCTCCTGTGAAAGACATTTAAAATGACTTAACAGATTGTTGTGGAATTTAAATGGGAAAATGTGTACAAAGTTTTTATCTCAATAGCTTTTCAATCCATAGGAATGTTATTTTTATTAGTATTAAAATGTGTCTGCTCTTGTCTAATATCCTTGATGTGGTCATCTTTCTCCTGCTACTGTATGCATTTAAGCTTACATGGTCATCTATAATCCTTCCTAACACGTTAAAGATATAGAAGTTTCAAAATATATACTAGGAAAAAAATGTTTACCTTTTATTCTTTTGTGATTTATTCCCTCCTGCTTGTGGGAGGGAATGGATATGTCTGAGCCTTTTCTTTTCAAGCAGAACATTGTTGCCTTCTGGGTGGCCCATTCGGAGAGTACATCTCCAGAGCAAAGGGCTACAGTCTCTTTGTACTAGTCCATACTTGTTTCTCTTTCTTCCTCTTTTTTATTTACTTATTTAATTTTTGCCCTGTTTGCTGCCAGAGGCATTCTGGATGAAGAGACCCTGCACTGGGCCTGTGACCAGCAGGCACTGAATCAATGCTGAGAACACAGTCTAACATTTGAATGGGCAGCTTGCAGGTGGGAATGACTTTCAATCACAATATGTGCCAGGCTCAATGCCGTGCTTCAGCTCACTAGTCTATTACCAATTTTCCCCACTCTCTCGGTCTATTACCAGTTCAACTCTCCAAAGTTTCCTATATACTCTTTCTTTCTTATTTAGTTACAGTGACTTTGGATAGGGCCCTAAGGGAAGTTCCATGTAGCACAAGCAAACTTAAGTTGCTGTTTCAATACCACCAGCATCTGCAGGCATTTGGATTAAAAAAGATTTCGACCATTCTGTGCGCATGTATTTTTATCATTTGAATGCAATATTTTGGTCAGCTTTTAAAGGCACCTGGTCTTATACTTCCTACACAACCCAAGAACAGGCAGAAGAGTGATGCAAGGGAACACTTTGTGTTTATTTCTGAGTTGTGCCAAACATCCCCTCCTCACTTAACATCACCTATAATGAGAGCAAAAAAACAAAGATAACTCCAAACAGAAAGCAAACAAACAAACAAAAAAACACCCAAATTATGACGGATGTATGCTTTTACAAACATACATTTCATTATAGGTAAGGGGAGGAATTAGCTCAAACCTTTATCTAAAAAATAACTACCAATTATTGGTCTTCTAGACTGTATGAATGAAAGTGCTAATGTGCCCCACAAACCTTTCAAGTTTATGGATTATTTACACTTCTCAGTAAGAAAACAGAGATTGGGTGAAATTAAGTGACTAGCCTAGCTACATCACTATTAGATAGAGGAGGTGGGATTTCATCTTGAACTTCTGAGTGGATTCCCTAGAGCCTCTGCGCTATGTAGAGTCTGCGGATGTTGCCTAAGATCTATACTTCTGGCCACATTGTAGATGCACGGATCATATGGCATATTTAGTTTTACTTAATCACAGTACCTCCCAGGCAGGGTAAAGATGTCATCCATAAGAATCTACAATGCTTTTCTTGGTATCTGGCCCTTTAACTCACCCTCCTGTCTGGACAGACTGGACAAAGGTCCAGATGATCTTGTGTCACTGTGCAATCCAACTAGGGAGACAAGCATCCATTACAGCTTCCTTTCATGCACTTCCAGCAGAGCCCAGAATAACCAAGTCAACTATTTCCGGCTCAGCTACCCTGCCTCCCACAGTTGACTGAAGACATATATTTTTATTCATTTAATTATATATATGAAAAACACATATATACTATATATACCATTACTGTATATGTCTGCATACATATGCAAATATATATTTATATTCTTAGTTGTATTGTCTCCATAATAAAGGGATATCATTTTGAACCAGAATTTTAGTAACATTCTATCTATATTCTATCCAAAATGTGGGCTTTTTCAGGGATCTGATATTTGAACATCCATATCTTGTATTTTATCTTGAAAACTGGTACCCAATAGTTAGTTAATAATTATTAATTAATTAAAATAATAATAATTGATGACAGCATTTGATTATGTTCTGTCCCCCCTATTATTTAAAAATATATCATAATTTAAAAATCTCTGTACCTTGGCTAAATAATAATCTGTTGGTGGACAGGAACTGGATTATCACAATCTTCCTTTTCCTTATGAAATTTAGCACAGTTGTATTCACATAAAATTTATCCAGTGTGAATTGAGTTTATACAAACATTTTATTCGTAGGACTCAAGGCTTAATCATGCTCATTTTGCTATTTGACTTCACTTAGTAGCAGTGAAACAAAGCCAAAGCAGGCTATCAGTTGTATCCAGAACTGGGGATATTGAAGGAAACTCTTGGCACAACTTGTATTTTGTCAGTGGGTAGTGAAGCCGGAGCACCTTCGGAAGATCGAGAGCTTTAGGGAGGAGGAAAGGCTAACTACCTAGTTTCTCTCATCAGCCTTTCTAAACAAAAATCCATGAGGGAAGTGAACCCTAATGTTTTAAGAGGCATCCATTTGGTGTAATGAATGGTCTTTCTTCCCCATGCAGCTACAATGGAAGTACATTGGTATCTTCTTGGATGAATTGAGATAATAGTCACTGGAATTATTTTCTGGATTTGGCAATTTAAATGAGGAACCCCATTGAGGTGTTGAGGAAAGCTATCTCACATTTTCTGTTACTTTTTCACTCTCAAAAAACACAAAGTGGGAAAGAACAGCAAACACTGACCCCCAATTTAGGGGCAGGTAGATAGTAGCATGCATGAGAACTAATTTATTGTAATAATATAACTAGGTTTTTGAGAATCTGTTTCCTAGGGAAGCTACTCAGTAGGTCTTCTCATTCCCCATAGTATATTTCTCTGTTCAAAAAGATATATGCCATATGGGAATGTGATCCTAGAAAGACGGCCAATAAAAGATGTTGCATCAGGACATGATGGTCAATGTGAGTGATGCTGAGAATATTATAAAATGCTGTAAGCAGATTCAAAGAGAAAAGGGAGGTTTCTAGGTAAAGACTTTACAACTGAAAAATTACTACTAAACAAATGTTAGGCCTTGGGATTTTTCAACTACAAATTAAGACGTCCCTAGAACAGTATGTTTTAAGTGGTTATTTCTTATCCTAAAAAAAAAGGTCACAGTTATGGTATTTATGGCTATTCTTTGTCACAGTACATTCATAGGTTTTAGTAGATAAAGATGATAAATAATGAAACAATAGAAACAATTGATTCTAGATCTGGAGAAGCAAGGCATAGCTTCGAGTTTCTAAATCATCTACATTAGTCATGTTACTTGGACAAGTCCCTCAACTTCTTTGAGCCTCATTTTATAGAACTACAAAATACCAACCCTTAATCTCAAAGGTTGCGGTAAAAATCAAGAGATGATATATAAAGTACCAATATGCTCTGAAGCAACATTACCAAGTCCACAAATATCTATTGATTAAAATGGTTATATTTTCATTTATTTGTATTTTGTGCTATATAGATATTTTATCTAGTTATCACAACATCACTATGAAATAAGCCAAAAAACATTAAGTAACTTGCCTGAGGTCAGAAAATGAATAAATATCTAGCCTGGACTCCTGTCTGCCTGATTCCAAAGCCCAATTTTTGTAGTCTCTATGTTATATAACTCCTTTATCTGTCTAATTTTTTAATGTCCCTGTTGATTTGACTTTTGCAAATGATTTACATCTTAAAGTATTTTGCGAGGGCCACCAACTCAACTACACAATAGGAATGAAGGTGGAATCTTGGAACCAGAAAGTTCTGTCAAAGTCATCTAGGTGAACTTCTTGCTTTACATAAAGCTCACAAAACAAACCATTCCAGACACATTGTCAGGGAAAGAATTAACTGCTCTGCTAACTCCTCCTCTGCTTAACCATGCTTGCTACCCCCAGAGTTTCTCCTGACATCATTTGAACTCCCTCCAGCTGCAATTTATGCCCTTCTTCTCTTATTCTCGTCTCATCAGAGAGGGAGAACAGCTGGGCACCATCCTCCACATGATCACACTTGGGATAATGAAGGTGGTTATTGAGTCACCCTTCAACAATTCCAGTCCAGGCCTTGCCACACAGACCTATTTACTGGGGAACTGACAAAGATGGCAAGTAGAAGAAAAATGAATTTAAAACGTATTCACACCTAGTAAAATGCTGAATAGGAAAACTGTTTTAGGAGTGAATATCGCATCTCATTATTTTACTGCAGCTAATGTTCTGCAATTGTTTTAAATCAGAAAAGGCCATTCCGTAATGGCTAAAGATACGATTTTTTCGTATAATTTGAATTTGGCTGTATCTGAGTTGGAGGTAATTAAGTCAGGAAATCCAAGGTGAAAAAAGGAGGTTTGGACAAGGGCCAGCAGGATACTTGATCCAAGGCACATGTGTCTGAAATTAAATTTGGGAGTTAGACTGTGCTGTCCTTAAATCACGATGGCAAATAAAGGGAAACCTTCTGTGTGCTAAGAAAAGGGAATATGTAGGCTGCTGCCTTACGGGAATTACAGGGGACAGCGATAATTTCCAGAAACTCCACAGATTGACTGAAAGGCTGTTTGGCACACCAGAGTGAGGGAACGAGAATGGACAGCTACCTATAATTACCTCACCCAAGTTCCTGAGAGATTGCCTGTGTGCCCAGTGGATTTGGGCAGGTACAGCTGGAGTGTGCAGGAAATAAGGCATTGCCTAAATGGAGGGATTTTTAAGAGGAGTGAGCCCCCTTCAGTTTGAAGTCAATTAGACATGTGTTGTTTCATTCATTGTAACTTTATCTTTTGATACTATTTTTTAAATAAGTTTTCTGTATCTAAGGGTTTCTTATTGGAGGAATAACATTCTTCATTAATCAAGTCAGCCCATGGCACACTCACTAAAATAATGATTCTGCAAGAATGGGAATCACTTTTGGGCTCCACTTCTGGCTCCAGATAAGGTGGGAAGATGGTCAGACCATTCATTCATTCATTCATTTATTCTTTTGCCCAAAAATCCATCAGTACAATGGAGATAAAAACAGTATCCACCTCTTAGGGATGGGCATTAAATGTGTTAGCTCATGAAGATAATTTTGCACCATGCATAATAACAGCTCAATAGACATTGTCTATCACTATCTACAATTATTATGAAAAAGAAAGGTCTGTAGGCCTTTAGAAGGCATTGGTGAGTTCAAAAAACTAGAGTTTAATGTGAAAAGTCCTTTAAGACAAAATTCTAGAGTAATCGACACCATAGTTGCTAGTTTTTGAGAAGGAAAGAAGGTAATGATATTTATTTGGTGCTGGTTTAAGCACATCAGAAATATTTTTGTTTTCTGGACATAACACTTTAAAGAGGATATCGATCAATTAGATTGTATCCTTGTGAAGTAATTAATTTGAATAGAAAAAAATTGAGAGAATTTTATTTGTTCAATTTAGAGAGGGGTTGCCGGGCGCGGTGGCTCACGCCTGTAATCCTAGCACTCTGGGAGGCCGAGGTGGGCGGATCATTCTGAGCTCAGGAGTTCAAGACCAGCCTGAGCAAGAGCGAGACCCCGTCTCTACCAAAAATAGAAAGAAAAATTAATTGGACAGCTAAAAATACATATACAGAATAAATCAACCGGGCATGGTGGCGCATGCCTGTAGTCCCAGCTGCTCGGGAGACTGAGACAGTAGAATTGCTCGAGCCCAGGAGTTTGAGGTTGCTGTGAGCTAGGCTGATGCCACGGCACTCGCCCCAGGCAAGAGAGTGAGACTCTGTCTCAGAAAAAAAAAAAAAAAAAAAAAATTTAGACAGGGGTTAGGTTAGGATATGCTATTGTTCTCATATGACTGCATAAGGAACATAAAAATCTTTTCAAGGAATAAAAATCAGGACCACATAAATTGGAAATCTTAAGGAAAATTTTATTCATTAAATACAATTTTTCTAATAATAGAATATGACCGAAATATGATTGAGCTGTCCCAAGTGGTATATGAGTTACCAAAAAGGAGGCACATAGACATATATTGAGGATCATATTTGGAGATTAGTGTATGAACCTTGCCAGATCTTTTTTTACATTCAAAATTTTATGATTTGATTAAATGCCTTCTTAAATTAGACATTACCAATTAATAATAACTTAATGGACTGAAGGCACACTCACCAAAATAGTTTCTCTGCAAATCTATCTGAGAGGAAGTAAAACATTTTCCTTAAACCAAATATAATCAATATGAAATGAAAATTATCTTCTTGTCATAGTCTTTTTAAGTTTTAGGAAAATGATTATTCTTCCACTCACCAATGGATCTTCCAGATATTTCACTTTGCCAAGTCCCACTGGGGTTGTAACAGGCCAGTGAAAGTCAAGTGTGAGACCAGGGAGGATCCTCTTCCTGTAGAGGCGTAGTGTTGACTGTGATGGATGACATACCACGGAATGCATCCAGGGTTTCTGACTCAAGGCAAGAGTAGCGAGGACAACGCTTTGTAAAAGAACTGCTTGCAAAGACTGTGGATGGACTGATCAGGGCTACTCACCTTTCCAAAATCCTTATGACAAATTAAATTTGTCATGGTCCAATGTGAAAAAACAGTCTGAATTTTGCACCGTGGTCTATAAGATCTTGAGCTCATCTACCTACACCACGATCTCCTACCACTTTCCCTTTCTTTCATTATGTTTCAGACTCACTGACTTTTTCTGTCTCTTGGTCAAGCCAAGCTCGCTCCTTGGTGCATTTGCACTGTTTCCGCTGCCTGTTCTTCCTCAGATCTTTGCATGATTGTCTCCTCAAGATCATTCAAATCTCAACTCAACATTCCTCTGTCACCATGGATCTAACTGTTTTAGTTGACCTCTTCCATTTTTCATTGTCACTCTCCATCCCATTAATCTATTTTTTTATAGAATTTGTTTTCTATCTCTTTAAAATGATGCAATACAAATATCTAGAGCAATTTCTGACTCATACATGCACTAAGTACATATCAATTTATCTCGGATATATTATACATTTGTGTTTATTGCACTCTCCCCACACTAACATATCCTCTTCATGAGAGCAAAGGCTTCTGTTTGTCGAGGTCACTGCAGCCCTCTCAATGATGGAACAGTGCTTGGAAGAAAGTGACACCTCAATAACTATTTTTTTGAAGGAATAAATTTTGTTTGTTATAGGTATACACATATGAAGAACTTAATGCATTTTAGGACAGTAAATGGTTTGATTGTGATTTTGCTTTCATATAATTCTCTTTCATTTTTGTGCATCTAAGGTGAGAAGCCCTGAACTTACAGAGATGGAAGAAGGGTCATCATTCTATGCTCATGAAGATGAGAAGCCAACTGTGAAAAGTCAACCCTGACTACTCCAGCCCATGCAGCTGTCCTTTTTCTCTGAACTACTCCAGCAACACTATTATACACAAGACTAGATCCTCTGAATGTAGAAGTAGAGGTGATGCTTGATGTCAGTGTTAGAAGAGCAGCTATGGATATCAAGAAGTTCCAGAAGTGCTGGAGAGAAGTTACATGAGGATGCAGGTGAATAGCAGAATCAAACAAAAACTGGTACAATGTTTTGAATGAACTATTAACAATAATAAAAATAAAACCTGCCAAGACCTGCAGCTATACTAAGCTAGTGGGACTCAGAGAAGTAAACAGAGAGACCAAATCAATTTTGGCAGATGGGTGCTTCTGGAATATAATCTCTTCTGAAGATTCAGAAGCTGCTTTACCAGTCTCTCTTTATCTAAAAAGAGCCAGATGTTTCTGACACATAGACTTTATTATATAATTAGACGTGGTCTTTTATTTTATGAAAGTCACTTTTCCAAATGTTAAATAAGTACAAAATCAGAGTTGAAAATGGTTACAGAATGTAAAAAATATATGTAGTATTTGTACATATAATCCTACATCATCTTTCATATTATTTTTGCAGTTTATTATTATTTAGAAGAATATTTTTGCATGCCAGTCTCCACCATTAGACTGTAATAATGCTGGGAAACATTTTAATTGCCATTTGTTTTTT
>RJWJ010023674.1:0-25542 GCA_004363605.1 Indri indri | reverse complement strand
AGATCTCCCCTTAATTGTCACCCCCTCAGGGAGACCTTCCTCAATCCCCATACAAATTCAGGACCTTCACTCTCAGTCTCTGTGCTGGATATTTATGACGTTGTCAGATTCCACAAATAAAAGGACACCCATTTAAATCTGAATTTCAGATAAACAATGAACACTTATTTAGTATAAGTATGCCCCATACAATATTTGGGAGATATTTATATTTTAAAAATTTATTGCTTATCTGAAATTTAAATTTAACTGGATATCCTATATTTTATCTGGCAACCCTAGGTATATGGATTGACTTTATTCGCCTTCTATTGGAGAGATTGGAAAGTAAAAAACTCCATTTCTCATAATTTTTTGCAGTTAGGGCTCTGGATGTGAATTAAGTCCTTCCAATTAGATGTGTTTTCATGAGATTTGAAAAGCAGAAGTGAGATGGAGATCATTTTCTGGCAGGAGAGAGGGTGAAAAAGCCACAGTAGACCTGAGAGGTCTGTGGGGGTAGGACATTGAGGCCGTGTCCACTACACTGGTGGTAGCTGCAGCATTTCTGACCTATGGTGATTGACTTTGAAGCCAAGAGTCCGGTTAGGACCTCCTGACTTCTAATCCTCCAGACTTTTCAATGATTTTCTTATCATCTAGTTCCTTGAATTAAATCCCCTGCTGTTTAAAATACCTAGAGTAGTTTCTGCTTCCTGCCCTGGGGCCTACCTGGTACAATTCTCATTACCTTGTACTTTCCCCCATATCACACAGGCTGTATATGTTGTGTGATTGTTTAGTATCTCTCTTGCACACAGACTCTAAACTGCCTGCAGTGTCTCCTAAGCTCATCACCATACCCCAGTTTTGCCGTGCACGGACCTCTTGTTTACTCGGTCTCTTTCTTGTGAAGCTGGGCTTTGACTCTAAATGTATCGTAAATGCTCAGTTAATATCCTTTAAATTGAAACAGGTGCCAAAGAGACAGGAAGGAAGGTGCTCCTGCACTCCTGAGGGATGAGGATCGGAAAGATTCCTCCACACCAGCTAGATCATCTCTCTGGGCATGAATTTTCTTATCTATATTGTAAGGGTTAGACTACACATTGTAAACATCCCTTTCAACCCTAATATTCTACAATTCTAGGATTCTTTGAACTTAGCAGAGGTGGGAGCCAGAATGAAATTGGCTGTATTTGGTGCACTTACTGGAGATCCCCAGACAGATAAATGAACAACGTGTTTGGAAGGCCTACTCTCTCCATTGGGAAGTGGACATGGAAATGGGGTGATTACCTTGAATGGGCGTTAGAAAAGGAAATGGAAAGAAAGACTACTGGGACAAAATGAGCTTCTACATACATGAACTGGACCATGGGAACCCCCCACTTAAAGGTCTTCAGTGGCATATCACCGCTCTCAGAACAAAACCTGACTCGTTATCCTGGGCCCTAAGGTCCTGCACAGCTTGGCTCATAACATCTCTCCAATGTCATGTCAAACCGTTTTTATCACATTTCACACTCCTTCAAGGTCTTTCCCACTTCGGGGCCTTTGCACCTGCTGTTGCCCTCCCAGAGGGCTCCCCTCCAGCTCTCTTAGCTGCAGCCAGGGCTCCTCTCAAATGTCACCTCCTTAGAGGAGATTTTCTAACAGCCTATTAACAGTAGTCACACCTCCTCCTGTAATTCCTCTTATATTACCCACTTCATATTCTTCAAAGCGTTGGTGTATTTGTTTACTTGCTTGTTGTTGGTCTCTCCCAATAGGATCTAAATTGCCAGAGGACAAGGGACCATGTCTAGCTTGTTCTCCACGGTATCCCTAACTCCCGGAACAGTGCTCAGCAAATAGTAGTGTTATGGCAGAGATGACTGGGAATAGACCGACACGCACACAGAAATATTGGCAAAAACAGGTTTATATGCCAGCGGGCTCAGATGGGGATTTTTCTCTCCAAATTCTGAGCACCAGACAAAGAGCATTGCAGTCTTTTATACACTCTGCTTAAGTGGGAGGAGCACGGTTACAACAGGGTTAACTTTAGTGAGGCAGAGTCCTAAGTTACTTTACAGCCTGGTACACTAATTGCTACATGTGATTTATGAGGGGAAAGGTCACAGGGGAGGAGGGGCCTCAGGTAAGGAATGCAAAGGACAAAGCCTGGTAGTGGAATTTTCCACTTTAGTGGAATTTTCCAATTTTCCCCTTCAGTAGGGGTTTAGCAAATATTAATAGCTGTTGAATAATTAAATGAATGGATAAATAAATGCACAATTTTTAAAGGGACCCTGCTAAGGGGTTGGGGAACAAGAAGGCCTTGGGAACATTGAGAAGGATGAACAATGAATGTTTAAGGGGGAATTAAAAGGATGGATAAAGCAATAGCAGTGACATGGACAAGGGGGTTGTCAGAGGGAAAGGGATCAAATGAGTAGCCAGGACGAGCTTGAAGGAGGGTCAGCATCTTAGAGGAACTGTGAACCCTAAGCAGAGATTGAAAGGGAGAGGGAAGAAGGAGGCTTCCAGGAGGGACAGAAATGAGAAAGTAAAGTCTCAGAAGAAAGAAATTAATGTTTAAGGGAATTTAGAGCCAGTACATTTGGATTTAGTCCTGGCTCTGCCTCTAACCAGCTGTTTCAAGGCTGGTCAAATGCTTTGCCCCACCAGAGTCCCAGGGATGACACCGTACAATGGCTGGACTTGGCCTCACGGCTGTTACACGGTTAAATGAGAGAGTGGGCTATGAGGGTGACAATCCTGTAACATAGGTCATGCCTCTGAGATCAGGAATGATTGGATTCGTCTGGCTGGATCTTCTTCCTCTATCTCCTCCTCAAGTCCACCTCTCCTAAGCCTGCCCTCCCCTCAGGGAATGTTTGCCCAGAGTCCTTGAAGCGGTTGCATAGGAAAACTAAAATACACTGTAAACTGCAGAGTCTTTTAAAAAATTAGTCATTACAGAAGCAATCGAGACAGAAGGAAATATTTTGGAAAGGCATAGTCAGCAGACATTGAGAAATAATTGTGGTTTCCTTCATTCATCCTTCTTACTTCCTGGGCCTTCTTTTCCCAAGTCCGATTTTCTCCCTAGAGGTGCTTTACATTCTCCGTTTGGCCTTTTCATGTCTCTCCTTCTCAACTCAACCTCCCCTCCTTTTACAGGTCCTGCTGAAATTGTCCCCACTTGTCCTGTCTCTGTCAGCAGGATCGTCACCCGCTCTTCCCCTCAGTGTCCGGCAACGACGGATTGAGGCCGATGGCGGATACACTGTATCTGCCTTGTTACACTCCCTAACGCAGGAATGGTAGGTTTGGCTGATGACGCGTATACTTTACCTGCCTTGTCACACTTCCCAAGGGCAGGGACCATGACTATCCTGTCATCGGTCTCCTGGACACCTCTTCATACCTACCTCTGCCCCGTGGAAGCCCCTAAAGACTTGTGGACTTTTTAAAAGTCTGGGGATGTTACTGATACAGAGGAGAGAGAATGGAGGCTAGACAAAGGGAGAGAAGGACAAAAAGGAAGAGAAGGAAAAGGAAGGGAAGGGATAAGGCCTCTCCCACCCCTAACATCCCCCAGTGCCATGCATGGGTGTTGAGCTGTAACATTCCGCGACACCACAAGGGGACATCCCGGAAGGAGTTGGAAAGGGGTGGGAACAGTTACCTGGGCGGCCCTGTGTGAAGCAAGGAGAAGACGTGCGTGGATGCTAAGCCAGGGGCAGGATGCAGCCATGGTCAACTGCAACAAGCCAAGCCAAGCCGGCACACACAAACTCACATCCACCCTTCCGGCTCTCCAGAGATACAATGACCCCAACAGAGGATTAAAGGATCAAGTGTAGAGTGGTTAGGGATTCCGGAGGGAGGAAAAAGGTCTTGAGGAGTGAGATGTTTCTGGCAGAGTATGCCTCCAAATGCCTTTTCCCTTACTGGTGTCCTAGAACCATTAGATGTGAACTCATGGTAACCAGGACATGAAGGCTGAGTGGAAGCTTTGTTAGCAGGAATCCTCATAGTCTAGTTATAGAGGGAAAACAACAACTAGTCATGAGCTTCTCCAGCCAGATGGAGCACTGTGTCCCACATGACAGGAGCATTCCCCAGCATGGTGCCTGGCATCTGCCCGTGAGGAATGACTATCGACTGAGAAGGACAAGAAGGTCTAAGCAGGGTCAGTCAAAGGACCCTCTCACTGTGCCCGATCAGTGAGGAGCAATCGAACAACCTGGGCATAGATCACTGAGACTGTGTGCCAGGCGCTGCTGCGGGTGCAGGAAAAGCAGTAGCGAACATGAAGGTTAGGTTCCTCTTCCCATGCCACTTACCTTCTATTGGATAGGAACGGATCGCAAACAGGTAAATACATCACTGCAGACAGTAATACATGCCATGAAGACAGTAAATCTGGGTAAAGAGACAGTGAATGCCTTTGAGGAAAACTACTTGAGATACAAGTGGTAAAAGGAGTCCTCTCTGACTGTGTAACCTTTGAGTTGAGACCTGGAAGAGAAGATGGAGAAAGCCATGTGAAGCTCTGGAGGGAGGGGGCCCACGCAGAAGGAACACTGAGTGCAAAGCTGTATGGCCACAGAAGCCTTGGCATGTTCAAGGAACGGAAACATCGGGCACTGCAGCTAGAGCACCGGGAGGAAAATGGAGGCACAGGGCCACCCGCACACCTCAGCAGGCAAGGCCATGGGTTCCCCCTTTGGCTAAACACTGGAACCTCCTGGAGAGCTTTCGACACTACTGATGCCTGGGACCCATCTCCAGAGATTCTGTTTAATTGGTCTGAGGTGTCGCCTGGGCATCGGGAGTTTAAAAGTTTTCCAGATGCTTCCAATGTGCAAACAAGGCTGCGAAGCATGGGCAAGACCTTGAAGGCCACGGCAGGGCACTTGGATTAGTGACAATACAAGGTTCCCGGAGAGACTCAGAGACACTTCTCCAGATCCAGAAAGAGCTCATTGTCTGGGAGGCTTTGGAGGTGGGGATGGAGCCAGGAAAATGAAGTAATCCAGAGGAAAAGAGACAAAAGGGGACTGACAAGAAGGCCAAGACAGGCAAAGAATTCCAGAAAATGTGACAAATTGGAAGGCAAAAAACAGACCAGTGCAGATGGAATCAGAGAGCCAGAGACTGAGGGAGAAAGGGAATCATATGTACTAGTTTCCTATTGGGGCTGTAAGAAGGTACCACAAACTTAGCAGCTTGAAACAATACACATTTATTATCTTGTAGTTCAGGAGCCTGAAATGGGTGTTACTGGGTTAAAATGAAGGTGTCAGCAGGGCCTGGTTCTTTCTGCTGCTCCAGTGGGGAATCCACTCCCTTGCCTTTGCAGCTTCTAGAGGCCACCGACTTTCTCAGCTCACCGCTCCCTTCCTCAACCTTCAAAGCCAGCAATGTCAGGCCACACGCTTCTCATGCCGCTCTCTGTGGTTCCCTTCTGCTTTGGCCCTCCACTTTTAGGGACCCTTGTGATCACAATGGACCCATGTAGACAATCTGGAATAATCTCCCTACTTGAAATTCAACTGATTAGCAACCTTAATTCCACCAGCCAATTTAATTCCCCTTTGCCAAGTAAGGTGACAAGTTCACAGGGTCCAGGAATTAGGGCATGGTCATCTTTGGGGGTTCATTATTCTACCTACTGTAGCATAGATGCACATTTTTTACAAAACAGATTTCAGTCATATCTGTAGTCTTTTGCTTGGATATCTGTGTGTTTTATGAGCACTGAACTGGGAGAGTTGTTCCAAGATGATTGTGCTTGTGTTTGTTCTAGTAGGTTTGTTTATCAGGGTGTCATTTTTGAGTGTCTCCCTGATAAGTATGGGGGAAGGGAAGACAGGTGCCTAATAAAGTCCTGCTGCTCCATTAAAGCCTTGCTGCTGTTGTATTGTTCTTATTGACTATAAAACTAATGACACAGTGTCTCTTTGTATGTTTTCTTTGAGCATGTCCATCTGTTCTTAAATAATACTGGATGTCTCTCCCAGTGATATTTAATGTGTGTGAGACTATTGAGCTGTATCTGTGATGTTTGCATTATACGAACGTATCTGTCTGTAAGTTTGTGCACACTGGGGCATTTGGACGTTGATGGTGCACACACGTATTTAACAGTGTGGGTGATCACAGCTGCAGATGTTTACTCACTCACAAACTCCCATGGATACCCAGATAGCAAGGCCTGGCATGGGGCAGGAGCAAGGAAGAGAAGGGAGGAAGAGAGGAGAGCTGGGAAGAGGAGGGGAGGAGGAGTAAAGAGAGAGAGTTGGAGGCAAGGGAAGAAGGGAACATCAGAAAAAAAAAAAATCAGAAAGCAGGAGGGAGTTCCAGGGATCTGCAATTAAAAAAAGAGGCAGGGTCGGGTCACAACAAGGGGACAAGTCGGAAGAAGATCTAGGTATGGTTCCACTTCTGGTCATTCCCTTGCTATGTGACCTTGGCAATTCCAGCTCTCTGGGCCTCAGTGAACGATGACAATTGAAATAGATACTCCTGGGGTATACTCCCAAGAAGGAGGAGGGAAAGAGAAAAATGGAAATAAAAAACACACACATGGGGGAAAGAGAGGGAAAGAACCAGAAAGAGAGACTTAGGAAGAAAGTAAGGAGGGGCCCTGGGAGCTAGCCGGAGGGAGAGCTGCGAGAGCCCTCTGGACTCCTTGAGGCAGGAGTGTGGGCGCCTGCTCCCCGCCCCTTATCCCAGAGCTTCAGAGTGTTCTTCAGCCCTTAATAGGTAAGGAGGGAAGATGGAAAGGCCTAGGCGCAAGGGGAATGACAGCCACACACCAACACTCAGAGGCTTGCCAAAGCCGCACACACCAGGATCCGTGTTTCCTGCCCGGCCCTCAGATGTAGGTGTGCCAGCCACCTGGAGTGACTCACACCCTGACGATGCGGGCACACATGCCAAGAGCGAGCCTGGGCACTCTGCCCGCCTGCACACCACAGGCCGAGGGGAAGGTAAAACTCGGGTTCTCGAGGCGAGTAACAGGGGGCTACCCTCCCACACAGGGCTACCTTGCCCCGGAGCGCCCCTAGTGACCACCTCCTAGGCTCCAGGACCGAGGTGTCCTCTTCTCCCCACCTCCTCCCCCAAACCTTACTCGGGAAGCGGGAGAACCAGATGAGGCGTTACGCAAGGCCTGATGTTTACCTCCCGCAGGAGCCTCCACCCTCCCTATAAAGCCTGATGTGGTGGGGAGATTCGCGCCCAGACCGAGACTCTGGTTGAGACAGAGGCAGCCCCAGGAGGGGGGCAGAGAAGCGGCAAAACTTCATGCGGGAGACGCAGAGAGGGGCACCGACTCCGCAAGCAGCAGGGCCGGCCCGCCATCTGTGCGCTCGAAGGCGGTCGCGGAGGTCGAGGAAGGGGCGGCGTTCAGACCCGGGCTCCCCATGGATGCGCTGGAGCTGGGCCCGGGGCTGGTGGAGCGTCTGGAGCAGCTGGCGACGTGTCCGCTGTGCGGGGGCCCCTTCGAGGACCCGGTGCTTCTGGCGTGCGAGCACAGCTTCTGCCGCGCGTGTCTGGCCGGCTGCTGGGGGACCCCGCCGGCGGCCGGCACGGAGGCTTCCCCCACCGCTTGCCCCTGCTGCGGCCTGCCGTGCCCCCGCCGCTGCCTGAGGTCGAATGTGCGGCTGGCGGTGGAGGTGCGGATCAGCCGCGGGCTGCGGGAGAAGCTGGCCGAGCCTGGGGCCCGCGCGGGGAGACGCCGAGGGGGCCGCATCCCCACCATGGGCTGCCTGGACCCGCACACAGAGGTGAGGCCCGGGTGGGCGTCGCGGGTCCGCAGCTGTGGTGGAAGGGGGAGCTTCATGGGTCCCCGGGGTAGCCTGTGGAAGTTTAGGCAATGGAGTTGGGGGAGAAAAAGCAAAGGATGAGGGGTGGGTGACCCCGGGTCCTCCAGGTGAGAGGTGCTCGGAAGGACGATGAGGAGTTGACACTTGGTCCAGAGGGGAGGGGGCCGATCGGGTGCCTGAGTCTAGAGAGAGGAGCTGGAGAGAAGAGTTTGGGGAGGCAGAGAAGGGCTGGGGTACCGGACAAAACGCGAGAGCCTGGAGCCCCGCGAAGAGCGCGGGAACTGCGGGAGTTCGGGCGGGAGAGCCCCGGCGCGCGGGAGCAGGACAGCTGGCGGAGGGGAGGGAGCCGGCGGGCGGGAGCGGGGCCTGCTGGGGCGAGGGCGAGCAGGGAGCCGAGGAGGACGGTGCGGGGTGAGAACTGGCGGGGAGAGTGGGAGCGGAGAAAAGGCTGGCGTGGCGGGGCAGGGAAGGGAAGGAGGACGGAGGATAGGAGTGGGGAGCAGATACAAACGCCCCTGCAGTGTCGTGGGGTCTGTCCCTGGACTCGGGCTCTAGCCGAGCTGCGTGTCGTTTGTTACTGTTATTCTCAGCTCATCCGAGGGCCCCAGGGAGGGGCGGCGACAGGATGAGGCGAGGTCCGGAGAACAGCGTTTGGGGCCTCCGGCTCCTCTCCGCAGCCCAGCCTTGGCACCCACCTCCCTCGCGCCTCGGCTGGGCCCGACTCCTTGGCCGCCAACCAACTCCATTCCCTTGCTCGACCCCCAGGCGTCTTGGACGCCCGACTTGCTTCTCCCCAGCAGCCAAGCCGGGCTCGGGTCTTGCTTCCGCCCTTTGAAGTCTTCGCAGATCTAATTAGTCCAGGCGTAATTGGCATACTTAAGGAAATTGCCTTGCCTCTTTCGCTCACCACCGTGCCAGCCGGCAGCGCTGGGCAGCGAAGTGGAGGGGTCAGGGATCCCACACCTGGGGGGGGGGGGGGAACATTTAGCGCCCTCTCCTGGGTCCCATGGCACACTGCGGGTCTGTTGCGCTTCTTGGGACACATCCAAGCCCAGCTGCCTCCCTGGTCTGGGTAGAGACACAAAACAAAAGGCCCAATAAAAGCCACCAGGCTTTTATGGCAAGAGGGGAAGCAGCTTTATTGTAAGGCTTTTATATGCCAACTCTTAGCCCGAGGGCTCCGGGTGTGTGTTTGGTCTGTGTGATGGGGGTGGGGGGACAGACTTTGTCTGGGAGACACTCAGGAAGGTGATAAGGATGGGGTCACTGAAAGACAGAGAGAATGGGGCCGAGGAGGCAGCAGAGGGAGGCAAGGAATGGGGCAAGAAACAGGCATGGATGAGGCTGGGGAAGGGGAACTGAGAACTCTTGGGGAATGGAGGGGGAGGACAGTGGGGGTGAAGTTAGGAGGATGAGGAAAAAGTGGTGGAGATAGAGGGAGGACGGGTCGGGAAAGGGGAAGGGACAGAACGAAAGGAGCACAGGGGATGTGGAAGTGAGATCACTCTGAGAGGGAGAAGGGATGTCACCAACTCAGATGGAGCTCACCTGAGGAGGTAGCTGGGGGAGGGCGCCCCACAGTAGGAAGCCCAGAGCTCATATCCATGTTTTTTCTGCCCAACCAGGATATAAGGAAGACATGGAGACGGTGAGTTCCACTTTTACTGTTCCTTTTCACTGCCAGCTACCATAGCCATCACTTTCCCACTGGGGCCACGTCTTTGTCCCCAGTCACAGGCAGGTTTTCTGGGGTGTGGCCTCACCCTTCATCTTCCAGAGATGTGAGTGGGGTAGGGGTGGGGGCATTAGCTCAGAGGGTAGAGGGTTATCTACTGATTTCCTGACCACTCCCCTCATCTTTCCAGATTTGACGTCCCAACACACAAGTCATCTAACTCAGAGGATGATCTCCCTGAAGATTTCCCAGTGGTCAAGAACATGCTTCACAGACTGACCGGTAAGGAGGGCAGAGGGGAGGGAACTGAATCAGAGTCTGTGTTAGGCTTTCTCCCTGTTAGCTCTCAAAAATGATCAAGTCCTTTTTCATGTCTGTATTAGTTTCCTAAGAATGCTTGCTGTGTAACTAAGTACCACAAAGTAGGTGCTTCAGCAACAGACATTTATTATCTCAAAGTACTGGAGGTAGAAGTCCGAAATCAAGGTGTCAGCAGTGTGGTTCTTTCTGAGGGCCATGCGAGAATTTGTTCCATGCCTCTCTCCTAGCTTCTGGGTCTCACATGTCCCTTGGGTTACAGGTGGTCTGCATATTGTCTTCCTTTTGTATGCATTTGGCTCTGTCCAAATTTCTCTAAGTCAGTAATCATATTGGACTGGGCCTAAACTAATGACCTCATTTTAACTTGATTACCTCTGTAAAGATCCTATTTCCAAATAAGGTCACATTCTGAGGTATTGGGGGTCTTCAACATATTTTTTGTGGGGGGATATAACTCAACCTCTAACAACGTCTGTCCTCATTCCTCATATTCTAGCCATTTTCTCTCTTTCTTTTTCATACAAACAACAGACTCCTGGAGGTCAGTTGCCTCTCAGGAATCTCTGCTTCCATCACCTGTCATCAATCCTCTCCAGAAGGGATCCCAGATGTCAGCATTTCCCTGCCCCTTCCTTGCTCACTCCCCAAAAGAAGGATGCCCTCTTCCCTTCTTTAAACTGCCTAGAGAAGAGGGTCTGCCCTCTTGGTCACCCACCATCCCACCATCCCACCCAATCCGGATTGCTTCTAGCACTCCAAATCCAGAACTCTTTCCTCAAAGCACCCCATACATATAGAGCCAATGGTTCTTTTTTCTTGTCTCCAGCTATCACCACCTATAGAAACAGGCCTGTCCACACCCACTAATTTCTGTGGGTGGGTGGGCTGGTTTCTCAGGATACCTTGGATTCCTCCCTCTGCCCCTCCCCTCTGTCACTTGGGGTTCCAGTAGCAGGTGTCAGTCGTTCTCTTTAGATCCACCTTCCCCATCCTGCTGACCCAGCTCCCCCGCCCCACCCCAGATGCTGCAGATTGAGGTATCAGTCCTCACACCTCCCTAGAAGTTGGATCAGCCTCACACTTCCTCCTCCAATCCCACAAACTAGACCACCTTTCCTTTGGTCTCCGTGCTGTGCCCTCTGCCCTGAGCCAGTATGGTCCTTCCCAAGTCCAATTCTACAGAAGTGGCGCGTTGGTGCACACTTTCCATGTTGCCCAGGCCTGCTCTTCATACGCCTGCCTCCTTTCTGGTCCCGCAGCCGCCTTTGAACTGCTGTGAGGTCACTCCCTAGCACTTTCAGTCTCTTGCGTGCCTTCGGCGGCCCATTCTTCACCCCGCCCTGCCTCGGATTCAGAAACCCCGCTCCTCTCACCCAGTCCTCTCCCTGTCTCCTTGTCTCCAGCTGACCTGACCCTGGACCCTGGCACCGCGCACCGCCACCTGCTCATCTCTGCCGACCGCCGCAGCGTCCAGGTGGCCCCACCAGGGACGCCCGCGCCCCCTGACGGCCCTGCGCGCTTTGACCAGCTCCCGGCCGTGCTGGGCGCACAGGGCTTCGGAGCTGGCCGCCACTGCTGGGAGGTGGAGACCGCGAGCGCTGCCTCCTGCACAGACTCTTCGGGGGAGGATGAGGACGACGGGGAGAGCCGCTATGCCGTGGGCGCGGCAGGGGAGTCGGTGCAACGCAAGGGTCGCGTGAGGCTGTGCCCCGCGGGAGCCGTGTGGGCCGTGGAGGGCCGCGGCGGTCGTCTCTGGGCCCTCACGGCACCGGAGCCCACCCTGCTGGGCGGCGCCGGGCCCCCGCCGCGGCGCATTCGCGTGGACTTGGACTGGGAGCGGGGTCGCGTGGCCTTCTACGACGGCCGCTCGCTGGACCTGCTCTTCGCCTTCCAGGCGCCAGGGCCCCTGGGGGAGCGCATCTTCCCGCTGTTCTGCACCCGGGACCCCCGCGCCCCGCTGCGCATTGTGCCAGCGGAAGGCTGAGAGTCGTCCCCAGCCCCCATGCTAGTCGCCCGCCTCCCGAAGCGCCGAAGCTGCTTCCTTTTGGGCTTGGAGGTCCCCACTCATTGCAGGGATCATGTCCGCACGCCCATTGCAGAAGTATTAATAAGCACCGCACACCAAACCATATTATCTCTTTTCTGTCTTATTATTTTTCCCCTAAATAATAAGGCCTCAGCTGGCTCCAGGTTTCCACATCCATGTCCAAAGCCAAATCCGTTCCTCCTCCCCTGCCCCCTAATCTTTTCTTTCCCACCGCTACCCCAGTACTTCCCACCTACTTTCTCCCCTTCTATACTATTCCAGGCCTGAACTGGGGAACAGGCCCTGCCCTACCAGTACTGGTAAACTGCACGTTTACTACACGGAGGCCCTGCTAGTCAAATATTTACCTCCCACTCTTGCCCATACTAGCTCCAAAGAAGGACTCGGGCTTTCTCCATGGCTCTAAGGCTTGGGCTTCCCTGTCCTGTCCACTCTGAAGTTTCTCCTCAAGAGAAACAAGAGATGACTCCTAAAACAAGTGGCTTGACTCTGGCCTGGGCCCTATGGCCCTACAGGAAGCTTAATAGTCCTTTCTGTGGGAGGCAAGGAGGGACAAGCCAGTTCCACTCCACCTTCCTTCTGTGACTTTTTATGCTCATGGCATTTTCCCATAAAACCGCCCCCTGCATGTACTCACAGAAAGGAACCAGTGGTGCTACCTCTCCTCTCCTCAACCTGGGAATGGCCTAGACATCCCCAAACTCATCCTGGTACATAGTCTCATGTCTTTCCCCATATGTATAAACGGGCCCATATTTAACACATTTTGTGATGTTGGGTTATTTATTTTGTGCATCTGTGGCAATAAATGAGACCTCAGTGGTGGTATGGATTTGACCGATCTCTGCAACTGTGCATGGGAAGAGGACTGGAAAACGATCACCAGATCTCAGTAAGGGGTGGGAGGGCTGAGAGAGCTGAACGTGTTGGCTGGCAGAGACATCAAAGGGTAGGAAGGAAGGGGTGAGAGTGCAGTGTAGGGGACACGCCCCATCCCTTTGCTCTCTCCCTTTTCCTTTCTCTCTTAGGGACCCAGGCCCCTGGGACTATGTTGGATCTGTCTGTGAAGCTGAAAGACCGAATTTGAGGAGATAGTTGGCTCTAAGTGACCTGTCTTAAGCCAGTTTTGTCATAAATCCTAGATAACATGAGAAGCATAGGGAGAGAGGACATGACTATTTCTTGTTCCATTTTCCATTAGAGGTGAGAATGATAAAGACCTCTCTCTCCTAACTCCTCTTGAAGGCATGAGGAGGGTAGGCAGGAGGGGAAGAACTGGGAACCCTGGGTCTCCCGTAAGACCTCAGAGCCCACAGGCAAGGGCTAAGAATTAGGATTACATAAATACCTCAGTGGAAGAGCTCTAAACCAGGATGTACAAGCATAGCTGGGGTGAGATTGCCTGGAATCTGACTGGACCCTGGCAGTGAAAGCTGGGACTATTGAAAACCCAATTTAAGTGTTTGCTACTTAAGTTGAGAGTGCAGGGGCCAAGATAACTAGATCCCAGGACAGGCAGTTTGGCAGTGAGAACAAAAGGAAGAGACTGGGACCAAGATGGCTTGGATCCCCAGAGAGATGGGGGTGGGTACTGGCAGGGGAAATGAGGACTGGGGGAACCCAGGAGCCTGGGTTCTAGAATAGCAGCAAGTCAGAATTCCAGGATCTCTGTCCACATTCCTCTTCTTCTTCCCTCTATCAGGCAGAGGAGAGGGAAGGAGGGGGTGGGTGAAGGGATCGAATCACAGGTTTAGTCCCCAAGTAGCCACATGGATACATTCAGGGCCAGACAGACACAGGAATGGTGGGGGAGAGAGGAATTTAGTGCTGCATTGGCCCTGGAGGGGGCTGGGAGGGGTCAGGAGGCTGGGGAGGGGTGGTAGGGGTTGGTCCAAGGGTTGCACGACGCCGTCCTTTGCGGTGGCCCCGTACACAGTGTGTATGACCACAGCCCTCCTCTTCCTCCTCATCACTCTCTGTGGAGCTCTCACCAAAGGCCCGAGGTTTCTCATAAATACAGCAGCCTGGATTTGGAAGGAGGAGCTCAGTTAAAAAGGAGGAAGAGTAAGATGTACAGTCAGTTCCATTCCCCCTCAATCTCGGTGAAAATTCCTACTTTCCCCATTGTCTCCTCCTACCTTCCAGGATCCAGCTTCCCTAGGCCCACCCCCTGGGACTCAGGCACCTAATTCCCTTGTTCATTTAGAGAGCCAAGAATCCAAAGCCCCACTTCTCCCACCTCTGACACCTCTTGCCGTCAGGCCTTGGCACACGGCAGTTCCAGCCCCTCCTTACCTCTTTCCCTCTAACCTTAACTTCCTTCCCCTGATGCCATAGAACCACCAAGAAAGTGACAAAAATATGAGCATCCTGGGGCTTCTGGGAGGCCAGTGGCTGTGAGAAGGTAGAAGATATGCAGAAGGGAGGCAGAACTGCAGGGCTGCTGTGGGGCAACACTCACATTTGGATGAGCGGCGCCCCATGTGTTCATTGTCCACAGTGTCACTTGTCCATTCCACCTTTTTCTCTGGCTTGCGTTTCCGAAGTTTGATGGTTAGGCTCCGGTTCTCCTAGAAGGTTAAGAGGGATGGGCATGCCAGTCTAGTCCCATCCTACTGACCTTTCCTGCTCCCTCCCGGGGGGACCTTCTCTCTTCTCTTCCCCAGCTCAGTCAGTACATAGCACCAGAGGAGCTGAGTGCTGAGAAAAGATAAAATGGAACAGGTCTTTGACATCAGGAAATCCCCTGAGGAGAAAGTGTTATTTCCTGTTCTTGATAGCCACCAATATACAGAGAAGACACAGTTCCTAACCTATGGAAAGTCCCAGCAAATCTTCAAAGGAAAATATAATCCTCGCTGTTTCTCTGTCTTCCTCCCCAAATCATCCTTGGTAGTATTAACACATGAAAATTATTTTTTCAGTCTCCAGTGCCTAATCTTTGATCTCCTTCTCTTTTTCCAGGTCTCTATTCTTTTTCCCATTAAAAAAGACCTCCATTCTTATCTCTCTCATTTTCAAGTCCAGCCCTTCCCTACCTTTTAGCCATCCATTCTCTAGCATCCTGCTATCTCTCTTAAGAACCATTACTAAACTACTAATTACTAAACTCCCTTAATCCAGAGGTTACTAAGCCCAATGCAACTTTTTCCCTTTGAAAGCAACTTAACCTGTTTTTGCAAAATGCTACTTGTTTCTCCATTACATCTCCCCTCTCTGATTTTTCAAAATATTCTCTTCATCTTCTATTTTTGTTTCCTTATTCCCTCCACTTCCTTCTACATTCATCCTTTCAACAAATATTTATTGGTAAGTATTAATATTTATTGATAAGCTGGCCTCCAACCATACCTTCTTACATGGCCTTGCATTTCCTCAACACTTTTCTTGCTCCTTAATCCCCAATTTCCCATTAGTTCATTGCATATACGCACCACCTCCCCAAGTAGCAATACCTATATCCTAACTGTAACTCCCTATTACATGTCCCTTGGCCAGTCGCCGGCACCATCACTGCCACTCTAACTTGCTCCAATACCTTGAGATTCTCCCAGCCCCAGATATTCAACATCACACCTCCCACATTCCCAGGCCCAGCCGCCCCAGCAACTCTCCTAAGCCCTGTCCCCTCCCTCTCGGCATCTCCCAGACCCCTAAGCAGCACCGCACCCCCCCCACCCCCGCCTTTCTCACGGGCTCGGTTGTCACGGTAACCGTTGTCTCAGTGACGGTCTCACTCAGCCCGGTCCCTGCCTCGGCCATGGCTAAGGCTGAGGAGAGGGAGGAGGGGAGGAAGAGGATGAGACCTCCTTCCCTTTTCCTGTGTCTCTGAGGTCTAAGAGAAGCGGTATAGGATTCAGAGTAGAAGCCAGGATCCTTTGCCTTCTTTTTCCCCCTCCTTCTGGGCCTCCGCTTCCCCACCCCTGGGGATAACCTGGCCAACCCCACTTCCGGCTCTCCGCTTCCGGGTGTGACGCATTCTGCGGTCCCCCTTTTCCCTTCTCCCGGCACCAAACGCGTCAAAGCGCAGGCGACGCCGGATTAGTTCCGCCGTAATATGACAGCGCGCAGGCGCTGCAAGAAAGAGTCAGATTTAGCGGAAGAGGCGTCAGCGCGGGTGTGGGGGCAGAGGGACGGTCCGGGACGGCGGGCGCGCGCACGGCGGAGAAGCCGCAGGAGGGGTGCGCGGCGCTGCCTGCTGGTGCGGCGAAGGTGTGGGTGTGTGCATGGAGTTGAGAAGTCCTATGGCTGAGTCCATCTCCCCTCTCTGGGCGGTGGAAGGGCGCAGGAAACTTAAGGGGCAATAGTAATGACCCTACCTGGGCTATTGTCGTTTCTTTATCGTTTGGTCTGGTTTCCCTGGAGAGAAACGGGACCTGGGAGCGGTTGGAAATAAGATTAAGATGCAAGCGATCTGGGTTCTGGTCCTCGCCCTGTGCTGTAGGTGTTTGAGCACTTACTGCACGTTCAGCTTGGGTTTTTCCGGTCACTGTGCGAGGCCTTGAACATGGAGGCACTTAAGACACTCAGACCCTGCCGTTTAGCTCCCAGTCTAATGGGAAAGACGGGCATGCTCAGAACTAACAAAAGTATAACACACTGAGGGCATAAACATGGAACTAAGTCTGATCTGTGAAACTGAATTTAGTTACACTACCAACATATTCTCTCTGGGGTGATGAGTAGGGCTGAAGCAGAGAAATGGTCATAAATTACAAAATAGAACATTACGTGAAAGTATGTGCACGTTTCTTAGAGGGCAAAAGAAAGTGGGAAAACAAGAACCAGAAAGGCAGATAAATGTCTTTTTTAAGGTAGAGAACAGCTTACAGTCGTAGGTGTATGCACTGAAAGAAATGGAGTTTTGTACTGCTAGGATCTAAGGGGAGTGCCAGATAAGGCTTGGCAGGTAGGCGGTAGTTATATGGAAAGCCCTAGGATACTTTGCTAAGAAGTTTGGACTTGATCCAGTCAGTGTTATGGGCCAGAGAAAGGCTTAAAGAGGATAGAAACATGAACAGATTTGTTTCAGATTTCAGGAGTGGGTCAGGAAAATCATCTGCTCGAACAGTTTAAATGTAAAGCGGGGAAGACAGCTCTGCTCATTCTTCAAGTTGCTGTGAGGGTCAAACAAGATAATGTAAGCTTGAGAGCCCTGAATATATAAAAGACCACACAATTACAAGATAATCATTTTTACTCTAACCCCTGACCACCATTTAAGCCAAGGAATGCAGGAATACTAATTTCCAGCATCAAAATTTGAATATTTTATATTGTGCCTGGAGTATGTATTTGTTTCCCTTGGAAGTTTTTGGTTCAAACTGAGAAAAGCAAGGTACAATTCAGCAGGTACAGTGTAGTTCATTTAAAAACCCAAATATAGGCCAGGACTGTGGCTTATGCCTGTAATCACAGCATTTTGGGAGGCTGAGGTGGGAGGATTGCTTGAAGCCAGGAGTTCGAGACCAGCCTGAGCAATGTAGCAAGACCCTGTCTCTAAAAGAAATTTAAAAAATTAGATGCATGTAGTGGCACTCGCCTGTAATCCCAGCTACTTGGGAGGCTGGGACAGGAGGATCGCTTGAGCCCAGGAGCTTGAGTTGAGGTTGCAGTGAGCTATGATGACACCACTGCACTACAGCCCAGGTGACAGAGACCCTGTCTCAAAAACTCAACCAAAATATTTATACACACGTACAAACATAGCCACACATACATATACAAGCACAAATACACAGTATAATTTGGTTGTCTCAGTGGAGTGGTATTCCTTGTGACTTTTACTTTTTTATTTCTACCCTTCTATATGAGAATCTATTACAATCATTACAATGAACCCTTGAATGACGCAGGGGTTAGGGGTGCTGACCCCCCGGCACAATCAAAAATCTGTGTATAAGTTTGGACTCCCCCAAAACTTAACTACTAATAGCCTACTATTGACCAGAAGCCTTACCAATAACATAACTAGTTGATTAACATGTATTTTGTATATTATGCATTATATACTGTATTCTTACAATAAAGTGAGCTAGAGAAAAGACAATGTTATTAAGAAAATTATAAGGAAAAAAATATATTTACTATTTGTAGAGGACATTTCAGGTCCTATGCAGCCTGGAGCTGGGAATGTTTCCTTGTTGTTTTGTTCTGAGAACGTGCCTGGGGGCTTGCACGGGAGCCAGGGTGCCCTGATCCTGCAAACAGGAGGGGCTAGAGAGCTTAGGATGCAAACATCGGCTCTCTGGATTCAAAACAACAAGGAATAGGGCGTGCTGAGTTGGGACAGTGTAGGAACAAGGAAATTGCGGTGGGACAGTTGCCAAAACAGGCTGTGTTATAAATAAAGATGCTGCAGCAGGAAGGCACTGCAGTCTTGTACCGTCTTTGTGTGTATATGTCTCTTTGTCTCTGTGTTCATTCCTCGTCCCTAGGCGGGCCACGACAACTATTCATTAAGTGGAAGTAGATCATCATAAAGGTCTTTATTCTCACTGTCTTCAAGTTGAGTAGGCTCAGGAGGAGGAAGAAGAGGATGGGTTGGGCTTGCTATCTTATGGGTGGCAGAGGTAGAAGAAAATCCAAGTGGGACCCGAGCAGTTCAAATCCATGTTGTTCAAGGATCAACTGTATATTATATTCATCTCAAGAGTCATAAGTACCCCTATAGTAAGTATACACTGATATCCCTTAGTATCAGATTTTTTGTTATCCAAATTCGTAGGCCAAATAGATCTGGTTAAAATTTCTGTTGAATCTCTCACTATCTGTATTCCTACTTTTCATTTCCCTAAAGTCAGAAACCAAACAGATTTAGATAGTGTGGGAATACTTATAAATGCTTTTTTATATTAGCCTTATTTCTGGCTCCATTTTTTTGTTCTTTTTTCCCCCCAGTTTTCTTTTTCATACAAATATATCTGTAAGCTCATTTAAATTCCTTTTGGAACAAGACATTATAAATAACACATATGTCAGGGTCTTATAGAAAAATACAACTTTAATAAGGGAACTCAACTAGGGGTATCTTACTCCAGGGACAATGGTAATCCCCATATGATGATTTGATTCTCCTCTGGGAGCAACACATTGCAACTAGAAGAGGTGGACAAGGCATCTCTTGTCCAAGAACTCAGTATCCTTCACCTTCCAAGGAAGAGCGGGGACGGACTGTGGAGTTGCCCAGGAAAAAGATCAAGAATCTTCCTTCTCCTGGAACCTATGAGGAAAGAAAGGACTTGTTACAGTCAACCAAAAGAAGGGTTTCTAGCAGTACAAGATGAGATACTCAATTAAATAATCAAGGAAGGACTTTTATTTATGAGACTGTGGAAGACTAGCTCCCCTAAACGATTCTCCAACTCAACTTTAAGACAACTAAAAATGTTGGGATTAAAACATATCTAATGAATTATAACCTTGAATTTCTTAGGACACAAAAAGCACTAGCCATTAAAGAGGAAAAAAAAGGATAAACTAGACCTCATAAGAATTAAAAACTCACCTAAAAAAAAGTTAAAATAAATAAAGAAGCCACAGACTAAGGAAAAAAGTATTCTTAAAATATGTATCTGGACTGGGAACAGTGGATCACGCCTATAATCCCATCACTTTGGGAGGCAGGAGGATTGCTTGAGGCCAGGAGTTCAAGGCTGCAGTGAGCTATGATCTCACCACTGCATTTCAACTTGGGTGATAGAGCGAGACTCTGTCTCTGAAAATAAATAAGAAAAGAAAAGAAAAAAAAAAAAGAAAGAAATAAGGAAAGAAAGGAAAGAATAAAACAAAAAAGAAATATATATTTGAGTATGAATATTTTTAATCCATTGATGAGATGGCAAGAAAGTAAAGGCAACCTTCACACTGATTGAAAGTGATGTAAAACCAGAAATCTAGACAGTTAAAACCGAAACCCCTGCTAGGATGGTGACCGTAATATTGTTTTGAAAGCCATAGGCAGCATAAGAAACCAGAGAAAAAACCTGTAATGTCTGATAGGAGATCCCCTGCATAAATTTGGGAACCCCGAAGGGCTACCCTTACATGTAAAAGAGAATAACAACAAAAAAAGTCAACTCTGTAGAAGGGGAATTTGTCTCAATAGAGAGAAAAACCTCCCCTGAGAATTTTTAACCATAATCTGGCCCTTACATGGATTTGCAGCTGAAAGTCATACTATGTGTCTGCTCCAAAAAAACCTGAAGCCAAGAATTTATTTAAAGTAATTCCAGCTCGATAGTGCCTCAAGGCATCTGAAAAAAAAAAAAAAAAAAAAAAACAAACCCACAAATGCCGGGAATACAGCATTCACTCCAGGCCTCAAAGAGTTCCCATAGTTCGAGTTTTAAAAAACCCTCACTTACAGTCAAAAATCACAATACAAAGAAAAAAAGCACCAGGAGAGAATCAGCAGAAATAAAAGACAGCAGGGAGTCTACTTGCTCAAGGTTTCTTGGTTGTGGCTCTGGGTAAAAAAAAAAAATATTAAAAGAAAAAAAAAAGGACAGCAGCATCAGACATACAAGATTTGTGGATATCAGAATTATAAGGCATAGAATAACCATATTTAATATTTTTAATATTTATTTAAAGAACAAAAGGAATACTTTTCCTTTAAATTGAAGAACTGAGAATTATTAAAAATGATTGAAATTTGAAAAATAATTAGGTAGAACTCAAAATAATAATTGAAACTGAAGACAGAATTAGTGATCTGGAAGACAGACCTGAATAAATTTCCCAGAAGGCAGCAAAAGAGAAAAGAAATGGAAAATATGAAAGACAAGGTGAGAGAATTGGATGATAGAAGTTCTAATAACTAATCGGAGCTCCAGAATGTGGGAAATGAGACCATGGAGGAAAGGCAATATTAAATGAGGTAATGGCTGATAATTTTCCAAGGTTGAGTGAAAAAAACGTCTATTCTCACTTTCAGAAAGTCCAATAAATCCAAAACAGAATACAAATAAAAGAAAGCCACATTTTGATGTACTGTAGTAGAACTGCACACCACACACAAAAGAGGTGATCTTAAAACCATCCAGTGTGCCCATGGTCTCTAAATCACCCATGACTAATTCTCACCAAAGTAAAGCTACCTTGACTGCAGCTTGAAGACTCTAGCATAAAATGCTGACCACTAAGCAAGCCCTGCCTTCTCTGTTTTTTAATTTCCTTTTAAATATCTTAAAAGGTTTACTTCACTGGCTGTAAGAAGGGTTAAAAAAATGTCATTTTTAAAAATAAAAAACGACCACAAAATCTCCCTATTACCAGAACTGCACTGAAATGAGGGATAGGATGAAAGGAATCAACTGTCTGGTATGAAAAATAAGTCACTGGGTTTGCTTAGTTAGCAAATGGACTGAGATAGGGCAGAGGGAGGGGAAAGGATACCCACTTGCAGTTGGTACAGGTGTAGAAGACGGTCTGCCCTTCATCGGCTGAACGCATCTGCCTGGTGTGGTATGCCATCCCCTCATGACCACATCGAGAGCAGCGCCTGTCAACCTGGGGAAAAGCTGGTGGGTTAAGGAGGCCTCGTCATATCCCGCTACTTCTCACAGCAATCAGCCTATCATACTTCCTCAGATATTGATGCTTCATACTTCTCTTCCTTCTTGGAATGGGAAAAAGCCTCTCCAGATCTCTGCAATCACTCCTCCATTTCTTTCCACCCACCTTTCAGAGGCAGTCCTTGATCTCATTAACGTACCACAGGTCCCTGGAACTCAGGCCCTTCCTCCACTGACATAGGCATGGCTGTTCCCAGTTTGTGGAACACAGCTGAAGTCTTCACAACCTTCCCCTCGAAGTCTGTGCAGGCAAGTATGAACTGCTTGGAGACAGCGTAGGGAGCCAAGGCCCGAAATCCCCCCTCTCCCTCCGGATTAGGCCAGGAGGCTCTACTCCCTTTCCTTCGGGTTTCGTCCCTAGACCAAATATACGAATGCCTGACCTCCTGCTCCAGGTCCCTCCCCCCGAAGTCCAGCCGATCTTGAGGTCCCCCAGCCTCCGACCCTGGGCCCTCCACCAGGACCGCGGCGTACGAGCCCCTCACCCCGAACGTTGATGGAGAAGCCGCAGCGAGTACAGGTGACCGCATCCTGAGCCCCAGGTAGAGGCAGGACCGAGCCGCAATCTGGACAGAAATCCAAGTCCGATTGAAAGCTGGAGCAGGTGCTGGCGAGGTCCATGACCGACATGCAGCAGAGAGCTAGAAAGGGAATGAGAAGTTCATTAACAAAAGAGAGGAGCCCCGCCTCCCCACTCAGGGGTCACACTCTGTCCCAGGATCTAGGCGTAAATAACCCGAGCCCTCCTCCTACGCACGCCTTTTCCCTCTGCGACCAAGGAGCCGAAACGTCCGGACTTCCAAGCCAGTGTCCTAACCGACTGGGAACCCGGAGGCTGGCAAGCTGGGCGAACCAACTCCGCGGGCTAGAGCGCCGGCTCTGCGCAGGCGACGGGGCAGCGAGAGCTTGGCGGGCTAGAGCGTCGGCGCATTAGGGCTCACGCGTGGCTATGACGTCAAAATTAATCGCGAGCCTCATCTCCAGAGCCTTTGAGGTGGAGCCGAACCTCCAAAGGGAGATTGCGGCGCTACCTTGACCTTGTGACGTCGAGTAAGAAAACCGGTAATGAGTGCTGCGCTTCTGGCTAATTTTCCTACCAGCACGTAATCCCGAGATATTTATTTTCTTTGTCTCACATCCTACAGAGACCCAGTTGCAGGGGAGGGGAGGAGTCCTCCTGAAAACTGTACTAACCTTACAGAATACTGATTTCTTTGGATTAGAGCACTACAACTCCCACCGTTCCTGAGCCGGTTTTTTCCCTTTTGCGGCTGTGTAGTGGTTAAAAACAAAAGCTAAGCATTCTGGGATTTAGAGTTCTAGTGACCCTTAGGGTCCGCTGGCCGAGGGTGAGTTCTCTGCAGCGCCCCACCGGCCTTTTGTGCTTTGGGGCAGTTCGGGGCACTCGGAAGGAGTGAGTGGGCTTCTTCTTCTTCTTCTTCTCTTTTTTTTTTTTGAGACAGAGTCTTAGTCGGTTGCTCAGACTAGAGTGCCGTGGCATCATCATAGCTCACTGCACCCTCAAACTCCTGGGCTCAAGCGATCTTCCTGCCTCAGCCTCCCGAGTAGCTAGGGCTACAGGTGCACATCACCACGCCTGGCTAATTTTTTCTGTTTTTTGGTAGAGACGGGGTCTCGCTCTTGCTCAGGCTGGTCTCAACTCCTGACCTCAAGTGATCCTCCCTCCTCGGCCTTCCAGAGTGCTAGGATTACAGGCCTGAGCCACCGCGTCCGGCCCTGTGAGTGGGCTTCTTAAGGGACAGGAAGTGGGGAGGGTGAAGTCCGGAGGAATGCTTAGTCCCACAGGAGAGGAAGCAGGGATGACACTTGGGAAGGGGCCCAGGACTTTGGAGGTAGTGGAACAGAGAAGCTTGGGGCTCCCCACTCCTTTGGCTTCTGCCATATGAGGGATGCTCACAGTAGTCAAGGCAACTCCTTAGGTACCACTTCATAAGACTTAGGTCGTTTGAATTTCAGTTGCAGACTGCCTATCACCTCTTTTCTGCCTCCTGTCTGTCCAACTCTAAATCATCGTGGTCATCCATTAACTGAGCGGTTGACATTTCCCTAATCTTTTATAAAACACGAAGATAAAATATCTTTAGAAAATCTTGCTGTTTTCATTCATCTGTGACCTACAATCTAAGTAGAAACTTGTCCTGAAGGGGAAGCTTCTAGTTGAGTTTTCTCCCAGCCTTCTCAGCACCACCTACCCTGATAGCCGCCATCATTTTCTTCTTTGAAGGACACAAGCTGTGGTCTTTCCTTGGGAGAGGCTCCCATCTGCCTTTCTCTACAGTAATGGAGAGAACACCATAGTGAAGGGGTAAAAACTCTCAGCGAGCTGTGGAAGAGTGACAAACTCCATCATTTTGCATAACTGTGATGTTGCGTGTCATTTTGACTGTCTTACAAAGGGAGATCTGTTGCTGATAATGGTAGGCAGTTTTTATTCTCGCTTATTTGTGTCTTTTCCTTTGAAAACAGAAATTGAAATTAGCCCTCCACCCTCCCTGGTTTTGACACACATTCAGCGAACATTCATCATGAGTCGAATGACTATGCAGTAAAGGAACAAAGCATTAAAAGGTGTGGATCTTTCCCAACACAAGTTCACAATCTATTCAATAAAGTATTTATTGAATACATATGCGAGCTGAGACTGGGGCAAAGTTGAGATCTGTGTCCCCTGACCCCAAGGAACACAAATGAATAATTAGAATACAATAAAAGCACATAGTAGGTAACAAAATGTGAGAGCCAAGGACATGCATATAAAACAAGCATATCTATAAACTTCAAGGAAGACTGGTAAATGCTTTAATAAAATGATACAATGCTATGGCAAATGTAAGAAAAAGATGCTCAGGTATTATGTGGTAAGGGTCATCAATCAAAAAATCATTAATTTTGAGAACTTAGGATCAGACTCTAACATTAAATACTGTGCTAGATGCTATGTACAGAGAAATAAAAGTAAGATGGTCATAATTTTAAAATCTCAAAATAGGAATATAAGGCAAATAAGAATATACCTGAGGTCAAATATGGAATATTTGATATCAGGTCATCTCTGATAATATAGAGACATCATTAAATTTTACATATAAATTACAGTTCCTACCTTTTATGAGCCTGTTTCAGCATTAAATGTTAAAAGTGATTCATGAATACAGATATCACAATGTAAACCATGATTAATTTTCAAATGAGTTGTAGAATTAAAAAATGTAAAGTGTTGAAGGCAAAATCACTGTAATGGAGTAGACCAGAAAGACTTCATAGACAGGGTCTTGACTTGTGAAGGATAGACAGGTACCATTTATTGAGAATTTACCAAGTTCTTTATATCTAATTCATACTTGTTCTTTATAACCCTGAAAGGCAGATTTTTGTCTTATATCTCCATTTTATAGATGAGGAAACTGACATAGGGAGAAGTTATTTGCCCTGAGTCACACACCTAGAAAGTGGTACAATTAGGATTCAAATCTAGCTCTGGCAGGCTCCAATGACCATGTTTTTAACCATAAATGGTATAAAAGGCACAGAGATGAAATGCCAGGCATGCTCAGTGGCTTAAATATGACCTCATAGTAAACTCGGATTAGACCAGAGACGACACATAAAAGTTGGTAGTCTTCATTTGTGTTGCCATCAGCCTGCCCTAAAAATAAACCCAGAGTAACTAAAAATTCCCATCCTAAAGGGTTCAGCAGGGAATAGTCTCCTAATGTGTTTAGGGTGAAGGATGGTTGGCAGTATAAGGCAGGCAAGCAGAGGGTTGGGCAATCAAATGAGAACAGAATTTCATAACAAAAGATTATAAGGCAGAGATGCTGTATGTGCTGATAGAGGCAGAGAGGGCTCGGATCAAGCAACTGCAGAAAGAGGATGAACTGATAAAACGGAAGATGAGAATTATCTCCAAAGACAGAGAAGACTCAAGGACTGAGGGATCTGACATAGATGTACTCAGGCAACACCTCACCAAGGAGCCTGTCTCTTCCTACTCACAACCCTGGATACAAGATTCAGAATGGTTCATGCTGAGTCCACAGGAGAAGTATGCTTGTAGTTCATATGAAAGGAAAGATCCTCTTTTTATTAAAAGAA
>RJWJ010023673.1:0-25582 GCA_004363605.1 Indri indri | reverse complement strand
TTACTGCAAGAGCTAATAAAAGGAACAGAACCCTACTGAGTGAGGAGCATAGGGTTGACTAGCATTTTATAAATTTATCACAGTTGCAATTAAAAGCAATTGAAATATATGAAGTAACTCAATGACAAATTAAAAATGTAAATGATGAAAGAGAAGGTTTAACATCATTATGCACAAAAGGCCTGATGGAATTAGCAGAATAATATGAATGTAAGAAATATGAGCATTAGTGCTGATACTAATGAAATTAAAAAGTGTTAATTTTTAATAACATTACTTTATATAGTATTTAGCAGGTACAATGGCCATCTATCAGAAGATTAGATTTTGTTATAATTCAAACTCAAAACGTTGCTTATAGAAAATGTGACATGACCAATGGCTCTTCTTTGTTGATGCCATTGCAAATCACACTGAACAAGAATTTTAGACAGAAAGAAAACCATGAATAAAATAAAAGTCTAGATTTGTTTTAACTTTTGACATTTCTAGAGTTACATAATTTATTCTATAGAGTTTGGTCAAACTATAAAATAGCAGCAATTCCCAAATTTGGATGGTATTTTGGGATATTCTAAACTTTGGTTTTTTAGAATTATCTGCAAAGCAAAATTCAACCCTAGCCAAAAAGTATGCTTATATCAACATCTTTTTTTTCCTTTTTCATTCCAGAACTGCAGTGTTTGAGTGTTGTTAAAAACACAGATTGTAATGGACACTCAACCGTGTAGTTAAAAAAATGTTGTGGAACACCAAGAGACACCCCCACCCCCACACGCACATACACATACTGTTTCTTACTGAAGGACACTGAGTAAGATCCATTCCCTCTTCTCCTCTCCTAACATTTTTCCTCTGGAAAATATGAAGATTCTCTCTGTCTCTCTTTTCATACATTCAAATTAACTGGTTTTAAAAAATGGCTAAGAAAGTAGATTTTAAGTGTTCTCAGTACAAAAAATGATCAGTATATGAAGTATTGCATATTTTAATTAGCTCCATTTAGCCATTCCACAATGTACACATATTTCAAAACAACATGTTATATGGTAAACACATTCAATTTTTGTCAATTAAAAAAATTTAAATTGGAAAGAAAACCCAAATTCACCAGGGCTTCTTCCAGTTCTGAAATTCTAAGCTCTTCAACCCCACGACTTAGCTTTGTACAAATTCAATCAGAGGTAATTACGAGCCTATATGTCTGATTATTCTTGCTCAATTCCTAAGCTTCATCTCTTTGTGAATGAGCCTCAGAGTGGATAGCCCAGATCTCAGTTAGTCTGATTTCTTAAAGCTTATCTTTTTTCTTTATACGAAAGCAACATCTGTATATTATAGATATTTGAGAAAAAACAAATAAGCTAAAAAATGAAATAAAAATAGTAACTGCTAGTAGTAGTACTAAGAAGAATCATACAGCTGGGTGAGGGGATGAAAATAACAAAGAGAGGAATTTCAAGGATGATGATCATGGAAGGATTCTGCAAAGTAATGACTTCCGAGTAGCCCCCGAAAGGAGTGAGGAAGTAAACTGGGAGACTGGAAGAGTGGCATGCAAAAATCCCAAATAAGATCCGACTTGCCATGTTAAACATTGATCAGGAAGTCATCGAGGCTGGAGTTCAGTGGGCAAGAAGGCTTGCCCCAATCTGATGGAGAATTATTGGAGGATGCTGAAGAGACTCATCTTATAATCTGACTCACATATTTAAAAGACTATGTCACTCATTGCATGAAAAATAGTCGGATGACAGAGTGAGAGTGTAAATAGGAGGACCATTTAGTTAGCTTTTGCAATAATCAAGGAGAGAGAGAAAAGAGGAGCTGAACTACTAGGCAGAATTTTATAATGGGTTTGGACATGGAAATGAGAGAAGAAGGATCCAGGATGAGTCCAAAGCTTTGGGCTGTAGATACCGGGTGGTTGGCGTCTTTTGCAGAGACAAGTAAAGGTATAAAGGGGAGGCTGGGGTTGAGAGTTTATTGAGTTTGAGATACCTATCAGAGATACTAGTGGAAATTTTGAGCAAGCAGACAGAAAATGGGAGTTTAGATTTCACCGCAAGGTAAAATATGGAACTAAATTTAGGAGTGCCCTGCTTATTGTAGTAAGAGGTCTGGATGACATCATCTAGAGAGATGGTGAGTATACAGAGAGAAAAAGCCCATGGATTGGACCTGGGGACACAGTGACATCTAGAGTTTGGGAAGGGAAGACATCTGGACAAAGAATTTCAAGGTAAAAGACAATATTAGTAGAAAAGACGAAACCAATGTCTACTTTGAGGACAGTGATATTCTGAAAGACATTTTTTTCTAAAGGAAGAACAGGAAACCTGGGATTCCTAATGAAACAGAAGTTTCAAGGCAATGTGAAGACCAAAAGAAGATTTCGAGCCCAATGAAAGGTTCTTGGGGTCATTGACTCTGAGAATCTTTACTATCATAGATATAAACTACTCTTCATTGGCTGGTTACCAATTATAATGACATATGTTTTTATTTTTCAAAGCCTCTTTATATCTTATTCCATTTTATTTTAACAATGACTCTTACTTAAGAGACATGATAAGTTTTTAATAGCCATTTTGTTGATGAGAACATTGAGGTTCAGTGGGTGAAGTGTTTTTCTCCAAAGTCACAGCACTAATTAGCGATGGCACCAACTCTGCAACTAAGGTTTCTTGACTTCTTCTTCTCTCTACTTTGCATACCACATATTCAAGTATTTCTAATTTATACTCACGAAGTTTTTTCTCACAAAGGGTCATTTTATGCTGTAAATTATACATACATAAGACAAAGAATGGCAATAAAATATCTTTATTATTCACCCATTCCATGTAATCATCCATGAATTTACCAATCCATCTATCAATTTCATAAATAATTTTTGGTTACCTACTATGTATGACAGAACCATGATACATGGTACACAAAGATCAGCAAAGAGTAGGACTTGTTCTCAAGATGGTCATATGGAAGGAGCATGTTTACAGTTTTACATGTTATACAATAATGCTAATACATAATAATTCTTTGTTATTCATTAATATGTACATTGAGAAATATTTTTAGATTTCATCATGAGTTTTCATTTCTCCAGAGTGACAAGTTATATAGCTTATGGGGCTGGAAGGATGGAGGTTTGCATTTTATTTTCTCATTTGAAACTAACTACCTATCATAGATTATTAAAATGTTAGAAGAGATCTTGAATATAATTAATCTAACACTTTCATCTTGTGTCTGGGATACTAAAGCCCAGAGAAGTAAAAAGTGATTTGACCAAGCCACGAAACTAATCCATGGCATTGACATTGAAAGCTACATTGTTTGTTAGAGCAGTTTCTCAGAACCTGAGTTTTAGCCAAGGCTACTTCTTGGTTGCCAAACATTTGCGAGAATTTTATCTTGGAAATTCCATGAGTTTCTCACCCAAGAATTAATTTCACCAAGCCAGATGGCATCCTTGGCAAGAATGAGGTATCACAATTTAAATTTCGAAATCAGAGAGGGAGCTCACATTTCATTATAGAATTCATATACGATCAATATTCACCATTTGAGTTCGTAGTCAGATATTCTCATGCTTGGGAGAGTAATGTGTGAGTCTCCAGATAGCATCCAGATATTTTCCCTTAATTTAGTTTGAGCATGAATCCCTTTATTAATAGTATATGTAAATCTTATTAATCAGTTCTGAAAACTGATTACCAGTGTGAAGCTCTATATTTTGGGGTTTATTATGGTCATCTCAGTGTCTTAGTTCAGACAACAAAGGTTTGTTTCTTACCTGTGCAAAGTCTGCTCCAGGTCTGAGCCTCTCTCCAGGGCGGCAGTTTTACATGTCATGGTTCAGCATGTAAACTCCGCATGAAACCACACGTTCACAATCACTACAGCTGAGAGGGATGGCCCTGAGGTTTAAGTATCGGTAATGAAATGTGTCCACACGGAAGTGTCACTCATCACTTTTTTTCACATTTCCTTGGCCATATTAAGTCACATGGCTGTATTCAGAACTTGAAGGGAACCATAATAAAGTCTACCATAGTTACCCTTGTTTAACTGAATTGAGAGAACTTTGAAAAGGAATAATTGATTATATAATAATTGTTGTCTATATTTTTGACCCTTTTAAGCAAAACTTAGTGATTAAGACCATAAGTGAAAAATCAAAGCCACATAGTACACCTAGAGATAGCCGAGCCTCGACTGTGTGCCAAGCATTGTGCAAAGAGCTTTTCAGATGTTATTTCATTTAAATTGGTCCCCACAAGCACTGTAAATGTTGGTATTACTGTTGCCCTTTTATAAACAAACTGAGGTTTAATGATTTGTCTGAGGTTATACAACTAGCTTAACAATGGGTCAACACTTTTATTAAAGCCAACAACAATAAAAAAAGACTAAAAAACCTCAATAATGTATGTAATGCCATTCTTATCAATCTAAACCTGTGAAACAATTATTATAACAGTCACACAGAGAAAAAAACAGAGACTTGCCTTTTGCTGCCTGAGAAAAACTTCACTTTCTTTTCAAAAAACCCTTCTGCACGACTAGGTATGCTAGATTCACTCAATTCTCAGACTACTTAAAGCATTCATTGTTGCTGCTTTCTTTGGATAATAACTCCTATATTGCCCTGACAAATGTCTTTCATTGTTATCTTTAACTGTTATTTATACCATTTTGAGGGTAGGAATCAGATCTGCTTTTATCCTGTGTTCCCATCGATACTGAACAAAGTACCTGGCCATAGAAAGTGCTTCATGAATTTATTTTTTAAAGGATTGTTGCTGCAGCTTTGAAGAGAACACAGCTCAAAAAAGAGCATTGTAGAAACATTAAAATGACTGATATGACACATTTGATGATTCTTTCTTTGTTTTTGCATTATGTAAACCATTACCTAGAATTTTAAATGTCCTCTCTCAGCATGATGAAAGATTATTATTTAATCATGGAAGACATGGAAAGGGAGAATGGGAATTGGGTAAAATTTTGCCCTGGAAATACTCAGTTTGAACCATGTAGCACTTAATTTTCAGCTTGTGAATGTGAGAGCATCCAGGTTGGAACAATATTTGAATTGGGTGTCAGGCCTGTTAGACAGGCTGGTGTAAATCTCATTTCACATTGACATCTTTCAAGTAAGATTGAGCAGTCTAAAAATTTAGGTAGATGCTGCCAAAACACCACAAAACCTGCAGGCTTGGAATGTCTTCAAGGAAGGATAAATAGGAGTCACAATTAATTTTCTCGAAGGTCACAGTCTAAGAATGATGCAGTGTCTCTAGAATTTTGACAACTTGGCTGGCCCATTGAGGCCCCCAAAGAATTCCAGCAAATATTTAATCATGTTTCTCAGAATAGAACTGGCTTTAGAAAACTTAGTAAGATGGATTTCTGGCTTAAAATAGTTTTCTTTTTTTTCCACTTTCTGGTTGATCTAGATAATGGAGAGTCATTTAGAGAGTTGAATATATGCTAGAGAAAGCAAGTCCTAGAGTAAGAGGTCATAAATAAAAGTCGTTATCAGAGGAATCTATCTTAATTTTTCTCATCTCCACTTTCTGTTCATTCACTTGGTTCCTAAGCATTTCTCATTTTTTCCCCTACACTTTTTCCTCTCTAGTCCCCAGTGTCTACCTCTCTCTCTCTAAAATGTAGATTGTCCTTCCCACTCCTTGCCTTAGTAACTCCCATTCCTCAGTGAGATTTCAACCAGTGCTAAGGGGAAGATTTCTCCTTATTTTTTGTTTTTTTGCTTTTTTGTTTGTTTCTGAGACAGAGTCTTGCTCTGACAAGACTGAGTAGAGTGCAGTAGCATCATACCTCACTGCAACCTCAAACTCCTGGGCTCAAGTGATCCTCCTGCCTCAGCCTCCTGAGTAGCTGGAACTAGAGGTATGCAGCACCATGCCAGGCTAATTTTTTTCTGTTTTTCTTAGTAGAGACTGGGGTCTCACTCTTGCTCAGGCTGCTCTGGAACTCCTGAGCTCAAGTGATCCTCCCACCTCAGCCTCCTAGAGTGCTAGGATTACAAGCATGAGCCACTGCACCTGTCCTCTGCTCATCTTTGACCCTGATATTACCCTCGATATTGAAGGATAATCTAATTGACATTAATGTTTTATTTACTTATTCTGAGGCATGAATGGTTGACAAAGCATAGTCCAGAGTCCTCACAGATGTGTGTGTGTGTTTTTTTTATAAGAGGTAAGATAAGCAGAGGAAATAATGCAGACTGAGTATCTAATACGTGTAAGTGGTTTGCTATATATTCATGTACAATAGGACTCACAATGACACTGTGAAGTAAATTCTATCACCCTCCTGTTGTTAGTTCTGGAGCCAAGAGGGAGACACATGAAGCCTCATATGTAGCAAATTGCTGTTTATTTTGAGCATCTGGGTGCAGATGGGTGGAGGCCGAAAAAAGCATCCACACCAAGGGAGGGGAGAGCCTTGGCTTTTATAGATGATTTTTCTGGGAGGGGAGTGAGCAAATGGGCCAGAACAGCCATTGTAATAAATTCTTTTCAAACAACAAAGAGGGATAAGCCTCGTCCTTATCAGGAGGGATATGAAAATAAGTTCTCCTCTTGTATTCCATTCCTTTATCTCCCTAGTGGTCTGGCAAAGGCTACATGCCTAATACACACCTAGGAAGGTGAGTGGATAGAGCAATAGGTTTTATAGGAGGTTTGGATGGAAGTTTGGGGAAGGTGAATTCTTTAAGCCTAACACTGTAACCTGTATAGCTGAGAAAATGGAAATTCAAGCAAGTGGCTCGGGTTAGAGGAATTCCAAAGTCCAACCAGGAAGGGAGATATTTTTTGGCCAGAAGACTATTGAATTGCTTCTAGTGTCAGGGATGGGGAGTTAAACTTTTTTTCTGCTGTGGAAGAGAGTTTCTGAATGAGAAACCTGTTCAAGCAATGAGTCCAAATGTGTTCTTCTCCTTTATCAGTGGTTCACCCTCACTCATGCTGCTGCTGGTTTCAAATAAAGCAACAATCCTGTGTAACAGAGATGTTATGGTATAAAACAGTATGGTCCAGTTGGAAGCAATTACTACTGGAGGGGTCTTCAAAAGGTTCACAGAAAATGTAATCCTAGTACTCCAGGAGGCCAAGCAGGAGGATGGCTTGAGGTCAGGAGTTTGAGACCGACCTGAGCAAGGGCGAGACGCCATCTCTACTAAAAATGGGAAAAATTAGCTGGTTAACTAAAAATAGAAAAAAATTAGCCAGGTGTGGTGGTACGCTCCTGTGGTCCCAACTAGTCGGGAGGTTCAGGCAGAAGGATTGCTTGAGTTCAGGGGTTTGAGGTTGCTGTGAGCTAGACTGATGCCATGGCACTGTAGCCCTGAAAAAAGAGTGAGACTCTGTCTCAAAAAAAAAAAAAAAAAAAGGAAAGAAATGTATATCATGAAAAAAGTATGCATGAAGTTCATAATTTTTTTTGCCAAAATATACTTGTGTTAACTTGTTATAACATGTCTGAACAGGTTCTAGTTTCAGCCACTAAGAAGGTTAAAGCATTGGTTTGAAAAGAGACCAACATGAATTGGCTCTGATTAAAAGGTTTAATATACATGTAATTGGAATTCCAACAGGAGAGGAGAGAGAAAATGGGACAGAAAATGTATTGCAAGGAAGTAATGGCCATAAAATTACTCAAATTTGGTAAAAAATATAAATTTACAGATTTATGACACTTGGTAAAGCTCAAGCAGACTAAGTACAAAGAAACCTACAGGTAGGTGCATCATTGACCAATGGTACGTAATAGAAGCATAATGTGAACCATGAATGCAAGCTACACATCTAGTATAAAATTTTCTACTAGCCAAGTTAAAAAAGTAAACAGAAGCAAATAGATTAATTATATATTTTATTTAACCCAATATATCAGAGCAACATGAATTCTGCTAAAATTGAAGCAAGAACAAACATCAAATTTATGATCAAGGTTGGGGTAATCATTGATGCTTTATGAAAAGTTTGTGGGGACATTTTCCAAAATAACTTGGCAGTTAACAAATGGATAAATTGTTTTAAAAAAGGATGAAATGATGTTGAAGATGAAGCTTATAGCAGCAGACAATCCACATAAATTTGCAAGACAAAAATTAATCTTATTCATGCCCTAACTGAAGATCTACTGAAAGTATATTGTTGGTAGCCTAAGGTGGACGGCGGGGGTGGGGGTGGATAGGAAGACCCAGGGGTGAGTATTATGGGTCAAAGATTTCCTTTTAGGGAGACAAAGAAGTCCTAAAATTAGATAAAATTGGTTATACAACCCTGTGACTATACTAAAAGCTATTTAAGTGCATACTTTAAATGGATAAGCTATGTAGTATGTGAATTATATTTCAATAGAGGTTTTTTAAGACCATGTTTTGATTATTAAGCATTCATTCTTTCAATAAATGATTCACAGATTGTCTGCCAGAAATAGTGAGGTAACAATATCACGGTTCATGTTCTCATTGAGCTTGGAGTCTAGTGGGGGAGATCAGAAATAAATATAAACTGATCTTTGTGATGAATGCTGAAGAAAGATAAATGTTGTTATGAAAGTGTGTAAGTAGCACTGTTGAATAGAACTTTCTGCAATGACGGAAATGTTTGTGTCTGTGCTGTCTACCACAGTAGCTGCTAGCCACATGTGACTAACACACATGTGGCTAGTACAGGTGAGAAACTAAAATTTAATTGTGATTTTAATTAATGTAAATATAAATAGCTACCTGGTGGGTAGTGGCTACTATCTCATACAGCACGGAATAGAAAGTTAAATGCTCTGTCATCTGCGAAGTCAGGGAAGCATTCTCTTAAGAAATGATACTTGGACAAATGGAATAACATTCCAAACAGAGGGAAGAACAAAAAATATCCTGAGAGGGAATGGGGCAGTGAACATTTTAAGAACAGAAGACTAGCAGTTTTGGAGTTGAGAGAGGAAGAGGAGAAGGTTTAGGTTGTCAATACTATAGAGCACCTTGAGTGCATATTATTTAATAAGAATGATGAAACTTCTGGTGAAAACTTTAAGAGCTATTGAATTATTATACATCAGCATGTGTCAAATCAGATTTTCACTCAAAACCTTTACTGAGTGTACTGCGTAGATAACAGATTGTGGGTGTGCATGACAGGAGTGGTTGTTGAAGACCAGCAAGAGAGGGCAGCCACAGTGCAGAAGAAGGTGGACGGTGGCTTAGTCTAGGGGGAAGCAGAGAATGTGGTGAGATGAAAGTCATTCAGACACGGCTTCCAGGTTTGCGGGGCCTGAGTAGAAAAGAAACAATGCCTTGCTTGGATGTGTCCATTCTACTGTGGCCTAGGATGTCTGGGGCAAAACTGGAAACTTAATCTGCACCTGGTCTGGAAGGTAGCCTTCTTAAAAATCCTCTAATTTTACAGGTTTCTATAAGTGTCATGTAAGGTACACACAGAAATTACACTAGTTGTTTCTATGTATTAATATATAGAAGGATCTTAGAGAATACTCTTTTTTAAAAATATGGGAAGCATCACTTAATGATCTCTCGTTATGCCCCAGGGAAAGGTATAATAAGACTTGAGGATTTTCTTTTTTTAGCAAAACTATACCTTCTAAATTTTTATTAATACAGAGTCCTGAAAATGGAATGAGCCAATTTTCCTAAGAAGACCATGTCAAGAAGGACTAAGTCCCCACATCATTCTTTAAGGGATTCAAATTTAGGGAAGCCAACAGAGGACCTCACCAAAAGTCATAGAGAAGCAATAGGTCTGTGAGTGAAATTGTCAGGAAGAAATAGAGAAATGAATGCGAAGAACTGACCATTGCCATGAATCAGTGAGAGGAACCTGGGAATAAAGTTTCTGAGATTTGAATTGGTTTCTGTGGATCCCATTACAGCTCTCCTAGGGACAGCCTGAGGAAGTTTGTTGACTAATGAAAAGAGCTTTAACCTTATACAGGAAACTTGGCCAGTATTGTGTAAAACTCTTTTAATTGACCATGTGTGATATAGTCTGCCCTGGGATATGGCTGGAGCAATTACATGCACTGGAGCCTTATTATCCTGAGTTACATTTCTTTGCACAAGCTGTGAGTAACACTTCACTCCAGAACAGCATTTCTCAACCTTTGTACTCTTGATATTTGGGGCAAGACAAGTGTTTGTTGTGGAGGCTGTCCTGTGTATTATAGGATATTTAGCAACATCCCTGGCCTCGAACTAGTAGATGCCAAGAACACCACCCCAGTCATGATAATATAAAATGTCTCTGATTTGATCATTCTACAATGTATACATGTATTGAAACACTACATTGTACCCCACAAATATATACAAGTATTATTTTCCAATTTAAAGTAAAACAAATAAACATGTCTCGGATATTATCAAATTTCCTTCGAGGGGCAAAGTAACTTTGGTGGATAACCTAAACCCTAAAACCCACCTATGACTTAAAAGCCCTCATTTTGAAATGTTCTGCTTTTTCGGACTGAACCAATGTGTAACTTCCATGTATTCATTTGTGATTTTACCTGCAATTCCTGTCTCTGTGAATATATAAATCCAAACTGTAACCCAGCCATCGAGGGCATATTTTCTCAGGACTTCTTGAGACTATGTTTCCCAGGCCTTGGTTATTCATACTGGCTCAGAATAAACCTCTTTAAATATTTCGGTATATTTTGGTTGTTCTGCCAACAATGAGGAAAAACAAGAGGTTCAAACACCAAAGAAAAAGAAATGTAAATGACTATAATAGAAAACAATGTAGAAGTGTTAAAACAGCATGAACAACCCCACCATAGACTCACAGAGCCAGGAGTGATTGATTCTTCCCTGGGGGAGAGGAAGGCATAGAAACAGCTTAACAGGGGTTGTGAAATTTGAGTTGGACCAAGAAGTCTGAGTGGGTAAAGGGGAGAGAAGCATTGTAAGCTGGAGGTAAAAAGATAGGTACAGGTGTGGAGTCACGTGGATTGCAGGTGAAGGGTGTGCAGAGACTGGAGAAGGAAAGAAGTGGCAAGTAATGAAGCTGAGAAGCTTATTATTTGCAGTCTTCATTTTAATTCTTCCTTACACATAGGTTGCAGGTTGTGTTAGGCCTTGCATATGCAATTTTCCTTAGCTTCCTAGTGAATGGGTAAAAAACATCAACACTAGAAGGAACGCTTAAGTCCATTTTATAAAATCAAAAAGGATCCCGAGAAGATCAACATAAGAAGGAGGTTTTCCTCTTTGAATTTCTGCCTGAGAGAAGCAATGATTTTTTTTCTACTTTATTTCTCACGTCCTGATCCTCTGAGAGATTTAAAATTCTCTTGAGCAAATGCTTTCTAGGGCCCAGGAAAAAGTAATCTTTATTGGCTTTTTCCAATCTGTATTTGTGGGAAAGAGTATGAGTGTTCCTCGTCCATATAAATCTGATGGTATTTTAAATGTGGGTAATTATTTAAGTAAGGATAACAGAAGCAAGAAATGTCCTCTCCCTCTTGTTGGAAGGAATGATACCTGAAGTTATTTCGACATAGAAAAAATAATGATGGGGTTATAAAATTGCCAGTGAGTCTGGATGTAGGCAAAGCCTCATTTCAATTGGCAAGATAGGGCTTGACCCTTTGAGGATGATGGTAGTACCAGACATTGCAACTACTGCGCCAAGTTATAAATGCTGGTATTTGCAGTCTATGCACTCCATATCCATCAGCAATATTCGGTGACTACATACTGCATACCTGACAATATATTATGAATTATGAAATACAAAGAATGAAAAAACAAGACATGGCCCTTGCCTTTTAGAAACCCACAGTATTTGATCTTTGGATAATAATGCTGCACACTACAAAATTTTACCAATTTTCTAACAGAAAATATGTCAAATATATTTAAAATATTCTGCCATATTTAGGGACAGGAAGAGACAGCATAGAGTAGGGGTTAAGATCACAGACCTTGAAATCTGACAGAACTCGGAATCAATCCTGGCTTCTGTGCTTGTTACTACGTAATTTGGAACTTGCTGCTTAACCTTGCCAAGCCTCAGTGCCCACAGTTATAAGGTGAGGATTTTAATACTATCTATCTCATGGGACTGTGATGAGAAAAAAATTTATATAATTATTGTAAAGTGTTTAAATGAATACGGCCTTGTCATAGATCCTCAATACCTGGTAGAGCAGTTGTCATTGGAGTCACCACTTGGTTAAGTTTACGATAATCCACTGTCATTATTCAAAATCCATCTGTCTTCTGCACAGGCAAAGTAGGGGAGTTGAGTGGGAATGTAGTGGGAATCAACACACCTCCATCTTTCAAGACCTTGATGGAGGCACTAATCTCTGGGATCCCTCCAGAGTTGTGGTTTTGCTTTAGATTTACTATTTTCCTAGGTAGAGGCAGCTCTAATGGCTTCCATTTGGTCTTTCCCACCATAATAGCCCTCATTTCACAGTTCAGGGAACGAATGTGGAGATTCTTCTAGCTGCTAAGTAGTATGTCTATTCTAATTATGCTTTCTGGAACTGGGGAAACAACCTCAGGAGGACTTGGGGACCTCCTGAACACACTGTGAATCAGACCTGAGCTAAAACTCCATTGATCACCTGACTTCCATAACCTGCTACTCTGGCCAGAGGGCCACAGTGATGTTTTGGGTCTCCTGGAATCACTGGATGTACAGAGTCAGTGTCCAGTAGTTCCTGAAAGGTCTAATAATTCCTTTATTCTCAATGCGCAGTTACCCTAGTAGAAGACCATAGGTCCCTTTGGGAAAGGCTGGGAAAAAGATAACAGTATAAATTTTTAGTAAAGTACCAGGGGTCCTTCCTTGAGGGGACCCAGCCTTCCTTTCATTCAAGGGGTTCTATGTCTGTAAAGTGACTCAAGTCTAGAAATTGAGTCAGGGGCCATGACTGTGTTTTTACTATTCAAGTTAGACCCTTTTTCACTTGAGCTAAAAACTTCTGCTTATACATATTAGGTAAGAATGTAATAGTCTTCCTACTTACTTTACTTTAGGACCACCATAATTAACTAGCCAATGCAACGGGTCTGTGTGAATCATACCACCCTGATTGCTGCTTTGACTCTGCTGTCCATTACAGCAACTATGCTCACCTTGCCATTGGTGGTTGAATGCTATCGCTTAGCCTCTGCCACTCCAGGATCCAATTACTCCTACTGCATTTGGGTTTTTCAGTTGAATACCCAACTGGATGGTATTCCCACTAAAACATCTGGCCTCCACAGAAGAATGACAACTGAGCTCTTCAAGGATACTGGGGCTGTTCTCACAAATTTATTGCTGAAAGTATTGGTGCAAGACATGTCTTCTGGACCCTCCTAGTGTGAGCAAATATGTCTTAATTGACAAATCTGCTCTAACATTCCAATCTCACTATGCTTTTGAATACCTTCCTTTATATTAAACCAAAGGAGGTCAGGTGTTTCCAATTTGCTCATGGTGGGACATCCTTTTGATCTACGTTTCAGCCAACCAACCAAGGAAACCATTAAATCCCTTTCTAACTCCCTGAGCTACAACATTAAATGCAGAATCTCTGCTTGGCTAACCCCTATCAATAAATTTGGTTTGATCTAACTTTATGTTCCTTCCACCATTATCCCACATCCGTAATTTGTGTTCACACCTATGTTCCTTGGATTTCTACTTAAATAAATTATAAATATCCAGTAGTTCTTTTGGAGTTAAGCACATCTTTTCATGGGTCACACTTTGTGCCTCACCTTTGGGGGCCTGCTGGGACGTGAATATAGTTATAGGAGTACAAGCAAAGATGGGTGGTGGGCATGGGTCCCGAGGAAAATCAGCATTGCGTTGCATGGTAACTGCTTTGGGGTGGCCATTACTATTGCCTCAGGCAATGCAGTTTTAATCCCTTAAAACAGAGGTGGAAAAGTCAATACCACTGTGGGTGGAGAGACCACTACCCACTGGGGGTGGGGAAACCTCTTCCCCTGACAAAGAAGACTCATCAGAATTTAGCATCTGAATACCCCCAGCCTCCACAGGGTCTTTCCACATGTCTGCACCCCAACTGACTGTATCCTGTTCTTTCTCAATCATTGCCCTTACTTTAATAGCAGACACCTTATGAGGCTGGAAACTCAACTTGCATTGTAAGTCAGACAATCACAGGATGAGGTTCTGTGTTTGATTTTCAGAAGTTTCAGCCCTTCAGCTACAAGAGATAAGGCTCTCCCTCATGACACACCTATAAGCTTCTAGGTCATTTGTGCAGTGCTTGAACTGGAAATTTGAATCCCTGAGCTCATTCTTTTCTTTCACCAATTTGTCCAGCAATATTGGAAGCAACCAACCAGCATCATTATATTTCTTAGTTTCCCCAAAATGCTTAAACGTATCATATACAAAGCAGCATAGCTCCCTGCTTCTTGTAAGTGATCGATTAGAATTATTGCTGCAGATATTTGCATATCTGTATAAACAGTTCACTCTGTGGACTATCAGTGCTCTATTTACTAATGGAAATAGCCATTTATGTCTTTAAATTTAAAGACATAAATGACTAGAAAGCAAATTCCAGAAACTTTAGAACCAATTTAAAAAATTCTCATCCTTAAAATTCTGTTCGTTGAGAACTGTTTTTAGTACCAAAGCCTATATTAGTCAGGTTTCTCCAGAGCAACATAATCAATAGGCTATAGGTAGATAGATGGGATTTGTTAATATTGGGAGAATTGGTTCACATAATTATGGAAGCTGAGAAGTCTCATGGTCTGACATCTACAAGATGGGGAAACAGGAAAGCTGGTGGTATGGTTTGGTCAGAATCAGAAGGGCCAAGAACCAAGAGTGCTGAAGTCTGAGAGTAAGAGAAGGTGGATGTCCCAGATCAAACAGAGACAAAAAACTCACTCACTGTCCACTTTATTGTTCTCTTCAGGCGCTCAACTGATTGGGTGATGACTGCCCACATTGGTGAGGGTAATCTTTACTCAGTATGTTCATTCAAATGTTAATCTCTTCTGGAAACACCCTCATAGGCCCATCCAGAAATAATGTTTGCCAGTTATCTGGGCATCCCTCAGCTCTGTCAAGTTGACACATAAAATTAACCATCTTATCAGTGTAAGGTGAATTTAAGGGAACATTATATCACTTTTTGAGGATGGGTTCAGTGAAGGCCTTGGACTTTCTTCCACAATCTTTTACAAAAGATATCTTTCAAGTACAGTAAGAGCTAAGGGGATCAAGTCTATAAGAATCTGGGAACCTACTCATTACAATTGCATAATGTGCTGCTGATATATATAATTGCCTAGGAAGTTACTTACCCTGGAGATAATATTTTTAAGGAACTGATGTGAGTTAATCCTATGTACAAAGCCTGGCAGGTGAGAGTGAACATGGCTACATGTGTGGGGGAGAGTAATGTGGGTAACACTGGATGAGTTATGTGATATTAAAAATCTACCATAATCTATAGAACCTTCGTTTTTTGCTACCCTATTGTTTTCTAGTCCTCTGGGAAGGCTTCATGTATTTGGATACCATCTTAAAGTACAAATATATATGTACACTGTGTCAGGTACTGGTAAATAGAGTAAATTCACCATCACTAACAAGATCATTTGACAGTTTGACTTGGTTCTGTTCAAATTCTACTTATTCATAAATATATTTACATGACAGATTCATCCTTAAGATTATCCACTGATGTGAACAACACATATTCAGTGAGCATCTAAAGTATTATGTTCTGGGCTATGGATCTATACAAATAAACAACATATTGTGTTTAAGAAGCACCCATGACTTAAACATACAGCAAATTAATTAAAGTTTGGAATAGAAGTTTGAAGAGAACACTATGGGAGTGAAGCCTCTAGCAGATGGTAGAGGGGAGATATGAAATTGATCACAACATAGTTTCTATCCTAAGAAGGAAATAAAGACATAAATAAGCACAGCATATTCCTACCTCAAATTGTGTTCCATGATCTACTTAAAGTAATGTTATATCACTATGGAATCCCTACTGTGTGCTAGCTCTTTAGTATTCCTAGATAACTAAGACCCACAGCTTGCCATCAAGAAACTCATTATCTAGCTTTGAATAAGGACTTTCAATAATGACATCCAAGGATCTTTTTGCATTTGTCTTAAACAACTTTTATTAACTTCACTTAGAGCCTACTTGAAATATGAAAAGCTAGAGTGACCCTGGGCAAGTTATTTAATCACTTCAAGACTCTAGAGATGAAACAGAAATAATAACGCCTCTCTTAGGGTTTGTTAGGATTAAATTACCTAATATATGGGAGGAATGGCACAGTGTCTGGTACACAGAGAACACTCAGTACAGTAGCTCTGCTATTGATCTTCAGATAATTGGACTTTCATTGTTTCTAAAATATTCTCAGTACTTTTGAATGTTCTAAATAACTTTACTGGCTTTGCTCCTTCTCCGTGGTGAAGTTCATTACCTGTATCTATAAACTCCTACCTTTTAAAGCCCACAATGGGCTCACAGATGCAGTAAATGAAATTCAATGTATTAATACATCTGCAAATCAAAATCAACCTTTATTCTTAAAGCAGCACTCTAAGAATGAGAACTATGGGGAAGCTGTCTTGCTTATTTGTTTTTAAGATGCAACATCATCAATATCTGCTCAGGAGGAAAGGAACAGTTTTACCAATTGCCTTAGGGGCACTTAGGCAGACACAATGAACAAATCTGATGCTCTAAGAACTGTCTATCATACACATCCCAGCTAGTTATGTCATGAAATAGAAATTAGGGCTTGAGTGAAACGATTCTTCTGCTAGTTTTCTCTCTCAAAGATCAAAGTTTTCTTTTGCAAAAAGAAGGTCTTCTGTAAAGGTGAAATGATGCTAAGTAACAGTGGCTTTGGTAGAATAATAGAATTACAAGAAACTGGAATAATGGAGAAATTAACGGGAGGAGAACTAACGTTTGTAGTTTGACTATGAGGTGTCATGCATAATTCCACTCAATTCTCAGAAAGCCTTCAACATAGAAACTTCTTCATCTCTATTTTACAGATTAAGAAGCTGAAGCTGACAGAATTTAAGAGTTTGCCAAAGTTTGTTCTCAGATCTAGTGAATGATAAGATTTGAACCTGAGTCTGCCTAACCCTAAAACCCATATTTTTTGTGTTTCTTCCTCTTTTGTTGTCAATAACTCAGAAGCGGAGAATCAAGTTGCTATTCTCTGTTTTCATAGCATATTGTCTTTGTACGTTCAAGGTGGGATATGGTTCAGTGGGGGAAGGAGGAGATTTAAATGATACTGTGTGGTTGGAAGCACACTTCAGGTGTCTTTATCCTTTTTTCATTTCTCTGATCTTCTCATTGGAATGTGATTTGGAAAGATTTAGAGATTGGTGCTTCATGCTAATTTTTTTATTGCTTTTTATTTTTTTGATAGGAGTAGAGGGATATTTACTCTATGCCTTATGCTGCTCCCCTGACTCCTTTCATCTCTTCTCTCAATGGAAATTGCAATAGGCCAACTTGCAGGACACTGACCAGATCACATCTCTTAGACAGTAAGATCATTGTGGGTTAAGATGCCACATATCCTTACCTAGTCCTCTCTTCCACTTTCTCTCATCTGAATATGTTGAACAGGCCCCTCCAATAAGAGTCTCCCCAAAATGTGATAAGTCTCTAGTATTCTAGAGGGTGGGGTGATCAGAGGTCCCATTTATGGTTTGAGTCTATACCGCATGCTCTAAAACATCTTTTTCAGATCTCTGATTTTGGATCCTGGGGTATGGGCCCAGCCATTAACAAGGAGTAGTATAGATTCTCATTTGTTAATGCTTCTTAAGTAGAGCCCCATAAATAACCTTGGGGACTGGAAGTTGGAGTGGTTGATGGGGCAGCACCTCAGCATTTCCGGATACCTGGCCATACTTTCATTTTAATACCACCAAAAACTCACCAAAACTCTTCTTTTTCTAGTATTTCATATGCTAAGTCTTCCTTCCAGAACTAGATGGTCTTTAAAGTCAGGGATTGAATTTTCTGCTTTTCCAAAACTTCTATTAGAAGCACACTAAGAAGAGAGGGGACTAAAGCAGCAGATAAAGCAACATCGATCCCGTCTGTGCACCAAATCGCTATGCTGGGACCTAGAAATTTTTCGAATGATCTCTTACTATCAACAGTATAGTATGTTCACTATATAGATGATTCTAATCATTTTTTGTACCCAAATAAATTAGATTCAGGTTGGCAATAATGATGATGATGATAATAATAATAAATAATAATAATAAATGTAATAAATAATATAAAAATAAAAATAATACATAATAAAAAATAATAAGTAATTTTTAGTAGTAACTTGAAAAATTCAGAGATAGGGAAAGCATGGCTTAATCATGCTACTGTCCTCATCCATGTGTTGGTTTTAATGTCAGGATAATTTTCTAAATGACATCAAAATAACTCCCAAATATTATCTGATTCCAGTATAACAGACATCAGAATTACTTGAAGTGGAAGGAAGGAAGTGGAAAATTAATATGACTCAATAAAAGCCTGGCTTGATTTATTATAGTAGATGGTGCCAAGATGTCCTGCTTTGCAAATTCCTCTTTCTACTTTTTAAATGAATAACTTCTTAAATCATGTCTGATCTTGCTTCTAATAACAGCTATAAATGGTAGAATTGATGTCTATGAGAGACATGAATTAGGTCCAGAGCCACATTTCATGGTTGTATTCCCTCTCTTGGTGGGAAAGTTGTTGAAAGAAGCTGTACTCAAATAGTGCAAAAGAAGTATCTGGCAAATATCTGGGTAAATGTGATTAAAGAATTAGGCAAGTTAATTCAGACAAAAGAATCTGGGTAACTACCAAATTTCCACTTTCGTTTTCTTTGGGTAAATGCCTGTTATGGTGTAGGTAAGAATTAAATGTACAGCTTAATAAAGCAATATGAAATTAGGAGACAAAAAGGAGAGGCGTAGCTTTGAACTAACAGTTGTTGAACACTGACAATGCACTTAACACGGCAGTAGGCAATTTACTCGTGTTATTCATTCTTTTAATTTAACATTATGAAATACCTATTAGGTGACAGGGAGTGTACACTTTCTGATGTGGCTGTGAAGAGAAATAAGACATGAAATTTGCCATACAGACGTTACAGCCCAGAGGGGGAGATGACAAGTGAGCATTCACATTATGATATAATAAATAGTTCTGCAGCCCAGAGAAGAGCATGAAATTAAGACAGAAGAGTCAAGAATTGTTTCAAAATTTCGAAGGACTTTAACTGAGTTTTGGAGAAAGAGAAAGAGGTCAATTCAGTTGAAAAGGGAAAATGAGAGATTGCTGGTATAAAAACTAGTATTTGCAAAGACACAAGAGTGCGGAACAGTGTGATGCAACTGGTGATCCACATGTAGTATAGAAGGTTGAGAGGTTCTACAGGGAAGTAGCTGGAGATAAGACCTTAGAGATGGGCATGGCTCAGGTCATGGAACACGGAAACCTTAGAAATCAGGAGTGCATTCTTGATTTTAAGAGTTATAGAGAGCTATGGATTGCTACTAATCACGGAAATATCATAAGCATTTTTGTATTGAAAATAGTCACTTCAGAAGCAGTATGGATGATGGAGAAGGAAGGCTGGAAAGCCAGTTATTTCATAATTCCTTTAATGACTAGTTCCTTGGCAGTGGAAGGGAAGAGTTAATTCAAGATGATCAAGTAGAATTGGATGTGGATGGTACATAAGCAAGAGAAGGTCCTCCACAGTTGAGGATGGGGTTGCAGATATAGATCGTCTCCAAGATGAGGAGTACAGTAAAAGGAGCAGGTTTTAGGGAAAAGACTATCGGTTCAACTGGGCATATTGATGTCACAGGGCACCTACTATACTAGAACATGGATTTGGTTTGTTTGGTGAGAAAGGCTCTTCTACGGGTAGAAAGATAAAATTATCTTTCTTCTTCTTGTTTCTGCTAAGAATCATCGGAATGTCCCTTCTTAGTTACACATATGTAAGGAGAGTAGTCACCCATTAATTTGGGGATTGGGAATAACTGTGCCCTTTGAGATTCTAAACAGAGCACCAAAAAGAAAAGAGTCAGACACCTCACAACCTCTGCTCTCTGCGATTCCAGGAAAACCCATTGGCTGGACTATTATGGCACTGACCAAAAAAACACTAGGAGAAAAACACAAAGGACCATAGGTGAGCTGCTCAGTAGGAGAAGAGGTATATTGGGCTGGTAACAGATTCTTCTTCCAGGGTTCACAAAATGTCCTGAGTTTATGGGGAAGGGCTGATTCTGGTATACCCTGCCAAACTGGACAATGGTTTCTAAGCATATGATTGTGAATAGAAAGCGGAAAAGCAGAAGTATGAGAACTGGCAGATATTTAAACCAGTGAAGGCATACAGTAGTGGTGAACAAGTGTCAAGAAGAATGGGTAAGACCAGTGCTCAAAAGTGATCCATGTGGCCACAATGAAACAATTGTGCTAATGGGATAAGAGAGCTTTATTACGTTTTTCTTTCCATTAGGAGTTCGAGAAGAAGGACTAGAATTATTTGAGATGAATGAATTCTTGAGCTTTTTGGACAATGTGTGTCTGTAAACAGAGGCATGTGAGAGTTTAATTAGTTCAAAGCATTTAAAGAAACGTGGTTTCATCTGTGTCTTAAGTTGGTAGAGTGGGTTACAAGGTTACTTTGAGTTTGTAGCATCTGCAAAGCATTATATAAAGATATGGAGGAGGAAATTACATGAATGAGAAGGTCTAAAGAGAGATTAGGGTTGAAAATATAAATTTAGGAGTCATCCATATAAAAATGGTAATTAGGTATATGTCTTTGGATGAGGTCGCTAAGGGAAAACATGTTGTGAGATGAACATGGCCCCAAGGCCTGGGGACCACTCTTCTTTGAGTGGCTATGAGAAAAAGAGGGGTCCATGACACGGCAGCTGTGGTGTGATGACAAACAGGAACAAGGAACTCATATCCAAGCAAAGAGAGATTTCTCAAGAGAAGTAAACATCAAAATTCAAATGCTACAGGAAATCTAAATGTGCCCCAAACAAAAAGATACTGGCTTACCAGATATACTGTTTATCTCTGCACTTTTCATTTACATAAACCAATAAATACTTTTGTTGTTTACAATAGTTTGTGTTGGGTTTTGGTTCATTTGAATCTGAAAGAGCTCTAAATGATGTTGATGGGATTTTCACATAGACTTTGATGTCTCTGAAGGTGGTAACATACTTATTCTTGGACTAGGAAACTGGATACCTGTTGCAAAACAGCAAAAGTGAGCTGCACTTGTAGGTGTCCCATATATCATTTACTAATATGTACCACTGGCTTTAATATAGGACAAACAGCTTTTGTAAGTCAAGATACCTCAACCACGACAGTAAATTTTTAGGTAAAACCCTTGTTAATGGGTGTCATAGTTGGTCTTTCTCCATATATAGATTGTTCTACAAAAGACTATCAACCTGAGATCAAATTAGATGAAATTGCGACTGTTTTTCCACCCAAATCTCTGTGGCTCCTCTGTAGAGAGATACCTATGGCAGCTGTGCACTGGGTGAAATAATTATGTGAAACATTATTCAGGCTTCACGTGGTTCTCACTAAGTGTTCTCCACCTTCTTACAAAACTTTAAATAATCGTAATCTTCAAAACACTAATATAAACCTCTAGCCTTCCGATCCCTTGGGAGCTGTGTACAAATGTTATGCTAACATGCTCTGTTACAGCTGAGAAAACATATGAGATTTGCTAGTGAGCCACATTATTGACAGAGCTCTGGGAATTCAACTCCATGAGCCTCAGAAGTTAGAAAGCAGAGAAAAGCTTATGCTAGGAAAATAAAGTTCTTTGACTAGGGCCTTCACTTTTAATTATAATGTCCCAAAAGTTACAATTCCATTCTGCCTTCTCACCAGGCATTTAAAAAAATGAGATTGCTGCATCTTGCTTTTAAAGAGCATGTCTGCATCAAAATATAATATGTCTCTACCTCCTGTGGAACTACCTAGTAATTCAAAGGCATATTTCATCTGAGTTGTCTAGACTGTCATTGCCATTGGAAAATTAAAAAAATAAAAATGTTCAGTTCTTTCTGTGCCATGTAACAAAAGGATAGGGATCCTTGGAGAGATCATAACTTTAAAAGTGCAGGCCACCATTCCACTCTGAAAACAAAACAAGCCCAAGAGTGTTTGCTAGGACTGTACAGAGGAGGTTTTAAAGATTTAGATTTAAAATAAAACATCTCTTTCAGAAATGGAGGTGCGGGACCCATAACTAGTGTGTGCACCATCTATCTTGTCTTCCGGGGAGAGTTGCTCAGCAGGCAAGGTCACATAAAATCCCACTGGAATAAACTTTTTGGTTTGTCTAAACCATTTGGTTGTAATAGGATTTGGGGACAATTATTGCACTGCTAGAAATCACATTTGAAAAACTGTTAGGGCCAGAGATGAAATATAACTTATTCAGCCTCTCTGTAGTTAAATTGGTGGGAGAAGAATCCTGACCCTAATTCATTTTGGGAAATAACATGCCCAGCCAACCTGGGACTCACTCCAGCTTTGGAATTTAAAGAACTTGGGCTCATATCTTAGCTCTGCCAATTTCCATCAAGTTATGTAATCTTTCTGGACCTCAGTTTTCTCATAAGTAAAATAGTGATACCTACCTAAGAATACAGTAGTAATGGTTAAATTAAATCATGTATGTAAAGCCAATATCCTGCTAACAGATACATAGCAAATACATAAAAATGGTAATGATGGAATATGGGCATGACAACAAGCATAGTAATTTGCAGATACTTTTAGCCTCTAGTTATTTAGGAGGAAATGATGCTATTTTGTTTAATTTTGAGTGTGGGGTTTGAGGAAGACTTTGCTTAGACTGTACAGATGGAAAAGATAGAATAAGTTTGAAAGGTTAATTTCTTCCAACTTTTGCTCTGATGTTGAAATTAGGGTAATAGTTTCATTCAACCATATTAAAAAATATTTATGATGTGATTTCTATTTGCCAGCCTCTGTGCTACTTCTGTGAACATAGAAATTAACCAGCTAGCTATAATCTTTGGCCCTGTACAACTTGCTGTTTATCATGGGGAATGGACATTAACCAAGCAATTATACAAATAATTATTCACAACTGTAAATGCTATCAAGAAAAAATGCAGTATGCTTGGTGAGTATTTCATAGAGGAAATATAACCAAAAGCATAGGTTTCTACTCCCTGAAGAAAGATTCATCCTCAAAGGAAATGTGAAGTTTGAAGAGTTTGTCCTCCATATGCTTTCCAAAACCATGCAATTCTCTCCCTAGGTAAAGGAACTATGTCCTTGTAGTCCTTTGACAATGACTCTGTATTACTTGTCTTTGTATTCTCACAACTTAAGAATAAGTGCTGGCTATATAGTATTTGGGTATATTCAAAGAGTAGGGGATAAGAAAGTGACTAATGATTGTTCACTTTCTTTATTTATACTGCAGAGAAAGAAGGGACATGTTCCATTTTTATCTAAGACAACCCTGCCACTAGTTACTGACATCTACCCAAATTCTTATCTCCATTCCCTCCCTCAAGGTTCAGTACCTCAATTATCCCTTTGTCAACACCATGTGACCCATTCCATTGTGCTTACACCTGTTGGATAGGTCTAGAGTTCTCTTATCAGGGCACTAAACATGCTTAAACCTTTTCTAAATTTGGCAAACCAAATATCCTATAACTGATTTAGGACATTCTGCTCTCACTAGAGATGGTAAACCAAGAAGAGAATGAGGGATAGTGGCAGGATAAAAAAGAAGAAGAGAAATAAGGTCTATGATACACATAATTTTAATCTTGATAATTTATGTTTAATTTTGCAATTCCTTCCCACCAAAATCATTGTTGGTAAATTTCTTGAGCAAAGTAAAATAAATCATAGAGCATTAGAGTTAGATGGAAACTTAAAGTTTGTGTCAGTTAGGGCTCTGGCAAGTGACAGACAACATAACTCAAATTGGCATAAGCCCAATAAGGTAATATATTGCCTAACTTGAATGTTAAGAAAAAAAAAAGTCTGGAGGCCCTGTCTAGTAATAAATCATCTGATCGCATGTTCAGAATCTGGCTTTTCTCCATCTGTTCTCCACTCTTAGTCACACCTGAAACTGTGGAAGATACTATAGACTGATGTGCTCAAAATTCATTTATGTTTTCTTCAAGAATGTCTTCTGTATTTCAGAATATATAAAACCCCAAGCTGCATTTCCAGCCTTCCTTGTGGCAGTAGGTGGATATGATTTAAATTGTGCCAATTCATGGCCTTTTCATGAGACCTAGATTTGGAACTAAATGAGGAGTGGAGAGGGTTAATACGTTAGGCATTCATTTTTCTGGCTTGGATCATGGCTGAGGCAAGGTGGACCATCAGTCGTCACTCCCTGAGTTAGAGATTTTCTGTATTGGAGGTGGCAGTTTTTCTTTATTTTTTTTATTTCAGGAAATTATGGGGGTACAAACATTTCGGTTACATGTTATGACTTTGCCACGTCCCAACCATGTTTTGAGATGTGCCCTTTCCCCCACTACAATGCTTACCGCGTCCATTAGTTGTGAGTTTACTAGTCCCAACCCTCCTACCCGCAAAGAATATTGCTACTGTGTGAGCACCTTAGTGTTGATCAGTCAGTGCCAGTTTGATGGCGAGTACAAGTGGTGCCTATTCTTCCATTCTTGTGATAGCTCACTTCAGAGGATGGGCTCAACCTCTACCCAGAAAAATATAAGAGGTGCTAGATCACCAACGTTTCTTATAATTGAGTAGTATTCCGTGACAAAAGCAGCCTAGTTCTGTGGTCAGCAGCTTCTCAACTTAGCACTTTCCCACATTGGTAATGGAAGTTCTCCCAACTACAGCAGAGGCACCGTGATTCTGAAGACTTGAAATTTTTCTTGGAAGTCCAGCCTAGAGCCAACTCTTCCAGATTTCCAATGATTTTCTAAACCACCTCACATTTGGTAGGCTGTGATGGAAATCCCTTTTGCTTAAACTGGTTGTAGTGGTTTCTGTAGTCTGCAACTGATGCTTGAAGGATATAAATTCATTCTTTGCCTCTATATAGGAACAAGAGAGCTGTAATAAACATCAGGCATACACTCTACAAGATTCAGATCCATGGGGAAAATGCTTGTGTGTCTTTCACTCTCCTTCTCTTTCAAAAGTTTCAATAAAGGGTTTATTTGAACTGATTTCCTCCGAATGGGTCATGTACTCATATTTAAATAAATTACTAGGGATCCATGGCAGCATTGCCACCTTGAGTCACATGTTCATCATTGATGATGAGGCAAAGTATATTCTCCTTGACAAACCACTGAGGGCTTAGCAGTCTAACTGCTGTCGTCAAAGACACACCATAAATCATCAGAGCCTAGACACAACTCTGTCATCCCTTCCCAATCACTTAACTCTTTGCAAATTGATAGTGTGCAAAGTTGAATGATTCCTA
>RJWJ010023672.1:0-25568 GCA_004363605.1 Indri indri | reverse complement strand
TACCCCCAGGTCTCCCACAAGTGCACAAATGACCCGGGGCCATCAGTATGATGACTTCCTCACTGCCGTGTGATCGGCTTGGGAAGTGCATGTGTGAAGGCCCCAGGGCTTTGCCAAGGATGGTCACATCCCCCACCACATGGCAGAGCCACGTGAGAAGGAAGCCCAGAGAGGGAAGCAGACTCTGGAGAGACCCAGACGACATCATCAAGGCTTTTCAGTGACATGAGCCAATAATCCTCTTTTTGGTGGCCGTTTCAGCTGGTGTCCATCATTTGTAACCAAAATAGTCTGGACTAATGGTTTTATTGCCACATGAAGGAATCCCCTTTCCAGGATGTCGAGGAACTTCTTACTGCTCCTCCCTGGGCTTTCTTTTTGTGTCTCATTACTGATCCACGCCTCTCCCTCCCAGCCCTGAGCACACCAGCGTTCCAGTCTGCAGATGGCCCTGAGACCCTGCTGCCAGTCCCTGAGGGGCAGCCCTTACCTGCATGTTGTTCCAGGCAGCCTCCCCGCGGCCCCGGACGCAGCTCTCCAGCCTCAGCGGGGAGCCCAGGGCCCCATGCTTCGTGTCTGCACACAGCCCCGTGCCCACATTGCGGATCTGGGAGGGAAAGAGGGAAGGCGTGGACCAGTGAGGCACCTCGAGGTACCCACTGGGCCCCTGCTGGGGTGGGAGGGAGGAACCAAGCAGACACATTAGACGGACTAAGCTCGTCTTGACAGAGCTTGCCCTTGGCTGCTGGAAGTGCCTCGAGCCTCTCCATAAAGGAATACTTAGTCCACAGACAGTGATCCTCCAAACACTGCTGTGTTTAGAGCTTGCAGAGTCAGGGGTTAGCGGTGGGGGACTGGAGGTGAGGAGCTGTTAAAGAAGAACTCCCCGGCCTCCTTCCCAGAGAATTTGATCCAAAAGGCCCAGGAATTGAATTTTGCCCCCATTCCAGGTGACCCAGGTGCAGGTGGTCCAGGGAGCATACTTGGAACCCCCTAGAAAAGGACATGAAATCTTTGCTGTGGGTCTTAGGCTCTCTCTGCCTTTCAGGGTAGGTGAATGGCAAGAGGTGGCAGGAGTCCCTGCCAAACCCGCTGAGATGCAAAGGACAACAGTGGTCTCCTCCCCTTCAACCATGAAGATGGTGTGTGTAGTGGGAGAGCACTGGGTTGGGAGTCTGAAGCCCGAGGCTGCTCACCTGCTTAGGCAACAAACACTGATTGGGCACTTACTATGGGCGGGCCACTGTGCTAGGTGCTTGATGTCCATCATACAGTTCCCGCCTTACAGATATCACTCCTGTTCTGTCTGAGGGGCGGGGGGACGTGGCATTGCAGGGAGTTGAACAGCTCCACTGCTGTGTTCTGAATCCACACCCGTGTCTGTCTGGGGCAGCTCCTGGCCAATTACTGAGTAGGCATGGACACCACGGCAGGCCCGTTCCTGAAAGACGCTGGACTCCTCTGACTGGTGACTTGGCCTGGGGACTCTTCATTAACCTCGGAGCCTAATACAGGCGGGACTCTTCCCGCCCCAGCCCTCCTTCCTTCCCTCGACCCTTCGCAGAGGGCAGGCCAGGCTCGTGGCCTCGCAGCTCTCCCAGTATCTCCCGACCCCCTGATCTTCCTCTCAGGCATCTCAGCAACAGGTCTGTTGCACATCTCATCCCGTTGTGGCACCTGCTTCTCGGGGGACTTGAACTAGCCCAGGGGAAAAAGTCAATAAATGTAGCGAGGTGAAGAGCTTCATGAGGGATGTTAACACGTCACCTCTTTTAGATACTAGTGGTAGCGTTGGGTGGGGCTCGCCAGACAGCTGAGTCAGGCAAGGTCTCTCTGATTTGCTGTGTGAATCTGAGCAGGTCGCATCTGGTGTCCCTCTCTCCTTCCTCTGGTGACAACACCCTGAATTTCCACAGGGCTCCTGTTCCTCGCCCGCCCTACAGCCAACAGGAGCATCCATCCTACCCTTGCTTTCCCCCCTCCCGGAGGGCCACAGTGATGGGTGCAGGATCCAAGAATAAGACTCGATTCCTGTGCCTTTGCTGGCTGCACTGGGAAAGAGGCACATTCTTTCTGCTGGGTTGGCCAAGCTGGGGGTTTGTCAGTGTGAAGCTTCTAGAAGCCATCCCGCTACCTTCAGCATGAGGCCAACATAAAAGGGAAAGAAAAAAAGACTGATAATATTTGAGCCCTTGGGGCCAGGCTGTCTGAAGCCGCAGCTATGCCCGGCTCCTATGTGAGGCAATAAATTCTCCCTTTTTTACTTTAAATCGGGCTTCTGTTGGAGACCCAACTCTTATGCTGCTTCTCCCCAAGCCCCACCATATCCATCTATAAATGGGGAGGTCCTGTCAGCACGGAGACCCAGGACCGATGGTGGCATCCACCAGGGGAGCCGGATCTGCCTGCGCCAGCAGGGGCTTCATGGGCTGCGACATGTGCTCAGGAGGGCCTGGCTTGGTTTAAAGCCTCACTGTCACTGTCTCTAAATTCTTAAACATTTTATCCGGGAACTGTGTTTTGTTAAGTCAACTCCACTGGGACAACAGAGCATGCGTGTGAGCAGAGGGGATGTGTGCTGCTCCCTTCTGTCCCCTTGGCACGGAGCACTGCGATGACCCAGGGGCACAGAGACCCCAAGCGTGTACGAGGCAAGCGTGTTACGGCATTGGCAGGTCTGGGAGGCCACACTTTCCCTTCAAACCAGAACTTTCTTTGGGTGCATTAAGAAGGGCAATGACATCCTAAGACACAGGAATGACCAAAGAGCCCTGTCATAGCCTTTCTCACTGGCCTTTCTGCCCTGTGTTAGTCGAGCATTTATGCAAGAAAGGGAAGGACAGAGCAGCCCTTAGTTCCTTTTCCTTTCGGCCCTTCCTTACTCATCAGTGAATGGAAGGTAGTAGAGAGTGTTGGCAGAAATACATATTATCAAGAAGTGAAATAAAAACAGCTGAGTTAGCTTTGCGCAGTGTTTCCACTGTTCTGGTGGGAAATATTAATACCTATACATGCACGAAATATGAAATACAGATCATGTCATTCCACCTACTCTGAACATGAGCTACGTGCTGTTAATTTGCATTTAAAACCAGCACTGCATAATATAAAGATGAGAGGTACAAATTCATGCTAATAATTTAAAGTTTTAATTTTTCTATACTTAAAACACCAAATAGCAAATAAAAAACCACCAAGACAAGGCTAGAGAGAGACTGAGAAAGAAAGAAAACTGTTTCATATTCATACTTTTCAGGGTGCTTTCTTCCCATCTTGTTGACAAGGGGTCCGCATTTGCCTTTAGCACGGGGTCTCGCAAATGGGGCTGCCCTGCCCTGCAGACTCACCTCCCCCCAAGCTGCAGCTGGAGGTTCCACGGGTGGGTAGAACTTGGGTAGGTCCCAGGCGATCTTGGTCATAAACCACTTGAAACTCTTGCAATTGAGGGAGCTGCGGAGCCTTTTCTGGGCTGCTACATCCCCAGCGGAGAGGTGGCGGTACTCGGGCCGGCGCTGGTAAATGTACTCAGCATACTCGTCCATCCACACTTCCGCCACTCGCTTGAGGTTCTGGAGGGGCAGACGAGGGTGGAGAGAAGGGTCAGTCTCTCCCAGGGTGTGGGGTGCAAAGGGTCCTGGCAGGTCGAGGTCCACCTTTCTCATTTTACGTTGCATCAAAAATCCTAGTCCTGCCATGTTTTTAGGCCTCCTATATTTCTATTTATTATTTATGCATGTTTTAAGAATCTTACAACTTAGAGTTGAAAAACAGACTGCTGTTGTTTTGTCTGCCCATCTTCCATCCCTTTCTAGTGAAAGCCCCCCACTAATTTCCCCTTGGGGAGCCACACCTGTCTCCCTGTCAGTTCACGTGGCTGGAGGAAAGGTACATGACCCCGCCCAGCTGATGTGAATAAAGACACCGTGGGACACTGGGACTGGCCAGCAGCGGACATGTGACCTAAGCCACGCCAGTCACAGCCAATAGGCATTAGCCTTGGGATTTTTGCTGGACCGATTGGGAAGAATTGCTCTGTTTCTGCTTGTATTGCTGGGTAAGATGCCAGCCGGAGCTGCTGGGCCAGATGGCCACCACATGAGGAAAGCCTGTCCAAGGATGAAATCAACCCACGATGAAGCAGAGCTCAGGGCTAGATCCAGGAGTACATTCCTCCTTTTAGCCCTGGCATCCAGCTGTGTCTGAAGCCAGAGCTATCCCAGGATTTTCCAGTTACGGGAGCCTGTACTTTGCTTAAGCCAGTTTGACATGGCTTTCTGTCATTTTCCACTAAAAGAGTTCTGACCAAGTTCGGTGTTAAAGACAAATTACAATTTGCAAGCAAAACGTATAATTCCACCAGCAGCTGGAATTTCTAATAATCCTTTGAGGTATAAAGGCTCCTGCTACTTTTATCATGAGGCACAAGGATAATCAGTAAAATAAAAAGAAAAAAGACGACCACATTATTGGCAAGCAGAGGTGGTAGATGATGAAACATCCTGTTCGTGAGCAAACTTGGGGAAGAGTGAATTCTTACATGTAATCATGGTGAACATTTCTCATTCCACCTGCAGCGTAGACACTACGCAGTGAGACCCTCTGCCAGCTGACACCTGAGGGCTCAACTTGAGCATTCAGGGGAAATTCCAGCTCTAGAGCATCGTCCTTCAATCCCTGGATGTTGCCAGGAACACTACCTGCCATCCCCACATTGAACTATTCAGGCTTTACATCTATCATAAGGGTTTTTCCCTATTGCAATCAAATTTTCCTCTTTGATTTGGAGGGTGAAGGGGAGTTAGCCCTTTTAGCTGTTATCCATTCGCACCTCGGTAGGAAGGGCCGCTGTAGGAGCAGAAGGTAAGGCAGGGCTAGCAAATGTTTACATGTTTTCTGTGAAGAGGCAGATAGTGAATACTCAGGCTTTGCAGACCATATGCTCTCAACTCGGATGTAGCTAGAAAGCGGCCATGCACGCCATATAAATAGCGCGGCTGTGTTCCAGTCATACTCACGGACACTGAAATTTGATGTTCATGTGTCACAAAATCTTCTTCTTCTTTGGATTCCCTCTCCACCTCATCCCCCACAAAGATTTAAAATTGTATGATAAAAACTATTCTTAGCTCAGGGGCCATACACAAACAGTGTGCTGAACTCCTGAGTAAGGGGGAAGGGAACCAACATGAGAGGGGCCCCCTGCACTGGAGACAAATTCACCAGCTCCCCAATTTTGCTGGCTTTGAGTTCGGGACCAGGAAACTACTGAATTTGCTTACTGCTACCTAACTCTTCCTGAGTGCTGAAGAGCCCACAGTGGGCTAGAAATCAGTTCAGGAACACTGCTATTCCCACCAGGCCCCTGCAGTGCAAAGGCTGTGCTTAATTTAAAACTGTGCCCAGAAGAAGTGGAAGGCCTAACAGAGCCTGTGTATCTGAACACTCTAAAACACAGTGTGTTTCCTCTCCTTTTCCCAGTATGCCTACCTGGGTCCTTTGGCTCCCTGTCTAACCTGCTGGAGCCACAGGGATAATAAGGAATGATTGTAGGTTCACTCCAACCAAAAAGCAAGGCCGGGCCGGGTGTGGTGGCTCACGCCTGTAATCCTAGCACTCTGGGAGGCCGAAGAGGGAGGATCACTTGAGCTCAGGAGTTCAAGACCAGCCTGAGCAAGAGTGAGACCCTGTCTTTACTAATAAAGAAATACAATTATATATATAAAAAATTTTTGAAAAAAAAAGCAAGGTTGGCCACTTTGACCATGGAAAGCTGCTGCAATTTATTAATACCAGTGTTATTTTTAAAGGACCAGACAACATAATATTTTAATCCTAATTTTAATTAATATTTTAATTTCTATTGCATTATTGTGTTTTCCAGACACAGCTTAATAAGCTATTTCCCCCAGATCTTGAACTTTTGTATAGTTGACTGACTGGACCAAAGGAAAGGGCTCTACATTTATTTATCTCACATCTCCCCTATTAGAGTCATAAAAAGGACCTTGGGATGTCAGTGGCCTTCGCGATCCTCCTCCGCCTATTCTCAACCTCTTCCCAGTTCTGAGTCGCCGTCCTGTCTGACACCCAGCTGCACTTCTTGTACTTGGAGTCTAGAGATTTGCCTGGATCCTTGGAATAAATCTCCACTTTTGTCTCACCAAGTTTGAATGGGTTTCTGTTATTGCCTTCCCCAAGATCCTTTTGCCAGAGTCAGAGACAAGAAAGATTTTAGCAATTTCAGTAAAAAATAAAATAAAATAAGAGTATCTACTTGTTCTTGAGGCAGGCAAGCTGGTGGAAAGCGTGTCCTTCCTGAATTGCTGCTACCTCATGGCTGTCCGGTTGTTTGTCCTTCTGGAGTCTGCACAACTTCAGTGTCCCTCTTCACGTGGCTCACTTAGGTCTATTATTAACTAGAGCACCTCCCCTCAAATCAATCAAAACGATGATCCAGGAGGCAGTGCTCTGGAAGCCTTAGGATTTCATTGTTAAAACACCGAGCAAACATTTTAAATATGATTTGCAACTAAATAAGGGTAGTTAGATATTGTAATAAAAGGCTACTGCTTGATTCAGGTGTCCTGCGAACCTATGTGTAATCAGACCTGACAGTCCCAGGACTCAGAGGGAAGAAGCTTTGAAGAAGGCATGAGGCACCACCTAGATTACCACTGGTTAATCTAACACAGGATACTGGTTCAGCACAGACAGCTAAACAAGAAGCCGAAATGCCTAAACAGAATTCAGATGAGACAGTGAAATACACTTTCCAGTCTTAACTGTTAATATTGGTGCTGACACCAATACTGATACTAACCACAGCAGTCACTATTTAAGGAACAAGTGCTATGTGCCAGGGTTTGAACTCTGGCTCTAGTTACTTCACGTCTTCTTGTTTCACTTTCCTCATCCCTAAAATGGGGATTAAAAATAGTGGGAATCAAGTGAGATACCTAAGATGCTTTGCATGATGCCTGACTCAAAGCAAGTTTTCACAAGTGTTACTACAGTTAGCTGTTATCCACGGAGTTCATCCATGGCTCAATAAACAGGAGGTGGTAGTGTTCCTCTATCAGGTGGGCCTTAGAAATTGACAGCTTTGGATAGGAAAAGGATGCTTTAGGGTTGGTCCTGTTCCGGGGTTAGTGTGTCCCTGTGATTCCGTGTAGCTATTGGAGTCGGAGTCTTGGGCTTACTGCGAGCCTGTGCGCTGTTTTCCTGCCTGGAAAGCCTTTTTCAGGGATGGCCAATAATGCTTGTGAAGCACGTGATTCGGAGCTGACTCTAGAACCCAGCCCCGGCCCCCGCGTCTGCAGGCGCAGTCCTAAGAGCGGATGGCTGGTCGGGTGTCGTTAGAAACTTCCGCCGCTAGAGGGCACTGCCGGCTGTCCTTTCTTGTACGCGGCCCCAACGCTGCCCGCGACGCTTTCTGGAGCGCAGCTCGCACCACGGAGGGAGCCTGGGCAGCCGCGCGGCCTCTTTCAGCCTCTCAGTTTGCTTTGTAAGTTACAGGACAACGCTCCTCCAGGTTCCAGGGGCTGAATGCTGCACGTCAAGGTTGGCAGGTGACGAGGGAGGGGGAGGCAGCGACTGGGCAGGGGCGGTGTGGATCGACGGCAAGCACGGGGTATCCTGGGGGTGGCGGGGGGCAGGCTCCACGCAGGCAAAGCGGTGCCGTGACCTTTCTAGCTTCCCCCAAGCCTCCCTGAGAATCTCATTACTGTTTGGGGACCCTCCCTCCTCTTCGTTTTTCCTTTGTGGTCACCTTGAGTGATTTTCTTCCCCCAAGACTTTTAATGCAAAAAACCCCCACAAAACCCAAAAAACTCTAACGGATTTGCATGTGTAGCCAGTGGCCAATTTAATTCAAGCAGTGATTGATCTAAACCACTTTATGGCAGTGCAACCGTTTGACACACAGAGTTTTGGGCAGTGAAAGCGGGGAGGGGGTAGGGAGAAAAGAAAGACACTGACATTTATTAATTCCTCCTCCCCTCCGGGAAGTTTTAAATACTCAGGCTTTCCCAAAGACATCACACCACCTGTATTGGTATTTATCTAACATGTTTCTTTAAATCATCCGTGTCTAACTTTGCACCTGCTTTAGCTTTAAACTAAGTAATATCTGTGAAATCACAAATTTGCTACGCTAATGCACATTAATTTCTGATCCACATTGTCTTAAACACATGCAAATAAAAAAAACATTCCTAGGTCTGCCACCTAAGATCATGTCATCTATCACACTTTGGGAAACTGTATCATCTCCTTAATTCTCCTGGCAATGCTAAGAGTTGGAAAGAATTAACTCCCTTTAAACAAAGGAGGAAACACAGGCTCAGAGGAATTAAGCAACCCTCCCAAGGTCACACAGCCAATAAGTGGTTAAGCAGGGCTTTCAGTAAGTTCTTTTAAATTGGATTTCACCAAGAGAAATGGGGACACATCCTCACACCTAGTGATCCCCCAGCCTGGGGCCCCGGGTGCCTCAGGCTGTTGGTGGGCCAAGGCCAACTCCCCCACTCCCCACACCCCCAGGAAAGCCACCACCTTACCCGGGCCAGGCTGACTCCAGCGGGGACCTTGTAGGGCACATACTTTCTGTAGATGTGGCCCACCCTGGAGCAGGGGATGTCCTCCATGCGGCCCCCACACATCCACACCTGCAGGGCAGGAAGGGAGAGAGAAGGTGACGTTTCTGCATCCAGTTCACCGTCCCCTCAAAGGCCAGCATCCCTCTGTGCGTTCAGAGAAAGCATCAGCCTGGATCATTTACTGAAGCCCCAATCACAGAACTAATGACACGGGGAAACACAGTAGTAACATCTGCAGTAAAAACAGCTGACAGCAGCGCGTGCCCATCAGTGTCACACACTAAGCCATGAGTGTCACACACTAGGCCATGAGTGTCACAAGCGCAACTGCACTTCAGCCTCATTGGATAACCTGTAAAGTAGGTAGTAGCATAGCTCCATTTTACAGCTGCTGAAATGGAGGCTCAGAGAAGCTAAGACACCTGTCTGAGGTCACAGAGTTAGTAAGCGGTGGAGCCAGAATTTAAGCCCAGTTTTAGCTGACTCCAGAGTCTGAGCTCTAAACGTGTGGGTGCTCAGAAGAATTTTTAGGGTGACATCGGGGCCTGGTGGGAAAGACGAGGGGGATCGCATGGTGACATCAGCCACCGGTATGACGGGATAGGGTGGCACACAGGCTCTGTATATTTACTGACTCTGGCATTCGATTCTGGAGTTTCCTCCTGGATCTTTAAGCCCCTTGTTGGGTGCCCCAGAGCCGTTCCATCAGCCTCCCGTGTCCTCTCCTCTCTGCAGTCTGGCTTGCGAAGCCGAGAGCAGGGTGTGGCTGCACCGTGGGATCTGAGGGTCCCCCTATGTCCCCCTCCCAGGGATGGCTACCTGGTGTCACGAAGATCTCCTGGGTTTGATTGCGTGCTGGTCTGATGGCAACTTGGGATTGTTAATGAGCACAGCCAACACTGACTCACTCACTGAGGCGCTCACTCACTCTCACTCTCACTTCCTCGGCCCTCGGCACACCTGGGTTCAAATCCTGGCTCAGCCACTTACCACTTTACGAGTTCACTTCTCTGAGACTCAGTTTCCTTTAAAGGATTAGATGAGGTGGGACTGGGGCATGAGGTACCGTATGTAAAGTGCTTAGCCCAAGACTGGCACAGTTAGATACGATTATTCATTCATGCACTTGCCAGTGTTTGCGGAGTTCCTGCTACGTGCCAGCACCGGGCTGGGGACACAGGGTGTTGAACAAGTTATCCAAGGCCCCTGCTCTTATGGAAGAGGAGTGTGGCGGCCAGCCTCCAAGATGGCTCCTAAGTTCCTCACCTCCTAGTATTTGTGCCTGTGTCACTGCCTCGCAGATGAGTCACGTGAGGACTGACCCGTGTAACCAACAGGATACTGCAGAAATGGCAGTCATAAAGACACTCTGGCTTCCACCTTTCTCTCTGGGATCACTCACTTTGGGGCAGCCGATGCCATGTTCGAAGACACTCAAGCAGCACTATGTCAGCCATGTCGGAAGCACCGTGCTAGTCCCAGGCAAGCTTGCGGGTGATGGCAGCCCTGCTCGTATCCTCCCTGTAACCTCACGCTAGACCCAAGCTGGAATTATCGAGCTAAGCCACTCCCAAATCCCCGGACTAGAGAAACTGAGAGGTAATTGCTTATTTTGTTAAGATGGATGTTTGGGGGTAATTGTTTCCTGTGGCACTAGGTAACTGACACAGCGAGAGGTTTCAGGTGGCATCGTGCGCTGCAAGGAAGGCAAAGCAAGGCCACCGCATGGACTCGAGTGGATGCAGGGACCCTACTTTACCCTGGCCAGGCAGGGAAAGCCTCACGGGAGGGGATCCGTGAGGTGGGACTGAAATGACAAGAAGGTAAAAGTAACAGCGAGAGAACAGGTGGAGAGAGAGTGCGCGTAAAGTCCCCAGGGAAGGGCCAAGCTTGGCACAGTCACTGCACACGGAAAGCCGGAGCCTGGAGCAAACAGAACGGAGATGGGCAGCGGCTCTCATGGGGGTCTCACAGGGCAGAATAAAGCGTTGTCATAGGAAGTCTTCAGTGAGGGAGATGACACAATCCAACTGTGACTCACAGCGCACGCTGCCTGTGGAGTGGAGAAGGCCTGGGGGGCCGTCGAGCAGGCCAGGTGCAGGCCGGCACGGCACAGGGGGCCTGTGGCTATGGTGGGACGCAGCTGGATCGGGGCATTAGCATTAATCCTGTTGCCATATTCTCTCCTTTGTGGAATGAGGGGCGGGAGAGGGGACTTCTGCAACTCCGAGTCTGTGCAAAAGAGCCCTTTCCAATGGGAACTGCTGGATGGGGTTGGGGACTGGGCTTCGCGTCTTGATTAATTTGGGGGTTCTAGCAGGGCCGCTCTTCCCCCTGGCACCTGAGGGTCCTTGGTCCCCCATTTCCTCCTGCCCTCTCCATCCCCAGCCCAGATACGTACTCTGTCCCGGGCTTCCCGAGAGGGGATGTGCAGGGCTGCAATTAGTGGAAGTGCTGCCTGGAGAAATGCAATTATGTTCTGATCTTGGGGGAGAAAAAAAACCCAAGCCAGTCAATAGAACAGAACATTGGTCTCGAGATAATGGGCTCCTGATGGTAGATTAATGTCAAGGCCAAGCCAAGAAGTTTATTTTCAAAGCAGGAGATATCGATCAGGCGCCAGCATCCCATAACAATAACTCTTCCTTTATATAAAGTGATTGATGTGGAAGCGATGCTTTTGTCTGGCGGATATTGCCCGGGTCGCTGCTGGGCTGTCCTCTGCCTTTAGGGTGGCGGAGCAGTGCTGAGCAGATGGAACACCTTACCCTACTCTATGTTTGAACGTCTCCCAGGCAGTTGATCAGGCTGGTGTCCAGCCCCCTTGACTCCGTATTAAACTTGCATTAGCTAACAAGGCTGCGTCTCCAGCTCTGTCTGGCAGGGAAAACTACCTCTATGCAGCCGGATGGTCAAATCCTTCTCTTTGCTGTGACCTCTGGTTTCTTTGGCCCTGACCATGCTGGCCATCAGCCTGCAGGTTTCCGAGGGACCAGAGTGACCTTGATCTGTTGAGAAGTCTGAGGCATCCAGAATGCCCTCGGATTCCTGGGATGTCTGGAGGCTTTGGGCAGCTGGCTTGCTCCATGGCTCGCCTGCCCAGGACATGATGCGCTACCCTCAGAGACAGATACCTTTGTAGCTAAAGCTGCTGTCGGCTCCAGAGTCCTTGGGAGCACCCCAATGCAGGCCACCCCAACTCTCAGGATGCCCTCTGGCCACCCAGAGTGCAGCGTACACAAGCAGTCAACATGCCCCAGGGTATTGGCTGGTGCAGGCCAGGTGCGTCTCCCACTCTCATCTCACCCACTCACCCCTCGCTCACCACGCCCCTTCCTCCAAGGGCCGGGCTCTGCCCATAGGCTCCGCCCTCTGCCTGCGATGCCCCCGTCCCACCCTGTGCCTGGCTGCCTTCTACTCACCCTTCAGGTCCCCTCAACTGCCACCTCCTTAGCAGCTTCTCACCCTTTTATACCTACACACGGCACCTTGCATCACTGCTTTCACCAGGAGTGCAGTATTAATTATCCATGGGGTTACGGCCCAGGTCTTATTTCCCTGCACTGGGCATCTCTTGTTTTTGCCTGTCCAGTGTACCTGCTCTCTTCTGGGGACCGTCCTCCCACCCACTCCACCTGGGGCACCCCAGCCTCCTGGGCACTGAAGCTGGCGTAAGGCAGGGTCAGGGGGTACTTTTGATGGTCGCCGTGCATGCTGGGGCTTGATGTGACAGATGGCCACACACTTTTCTCTTTGATAGAGAGTAGAGGGGACAATGGATTGCAGTCACCAGTGGCCACCTCTGCCACCATACGGTGAGGGCGGGCCTGCCTGTGAATGCAGCCAGCACAGCGCCAAGGAGAGGGAGGGAGACACCTGTTTGAGTACCTGGAACCAGTTATGCTGAAGACAGCCCACCCCTGCCCCTTTGTCTTGGCTACAGCCAGTTTGAGATAATTTCCTGTCACTTGTAGCATAAGAGTCCCCACCAGCCCCGCTGTGCACCCCTGGACGCAGGGTCTGTGTGGGCAGGGGGCTCCTCTGCGGTACTTGCCTAGCACAATGCACAGAATTCACAAAGGAGGAAGTGAATCCAGACAGATGCAAAACCTTGGGAATGGGGACTTCACTAGAGAGAAGGATGAATCTCATTTTGTCATCAATTCTTTAGTCTCCAGAGGAAATGCACTGTGTCTTTTTTGCTTCTATTAGTAGTAATCTTAGCAAGAATATATGTCAGGAGCAGGGAGCAGGAGGCTTTGTTATTTCTTGGGCAGAAGTTCCCATCTCCATCTCTTTCAGGCTGGCTGTGGCTGGCTTTGTCTGGGCGGAAGTGGGACCGACATAGGAGGCCAGAGAAAGCGTCATCATCATGGCCACTGCTCGGTCACCTCCCTCTTGTAACAAACAACTCTCAACTCTGCCACGGAGAGATGGGATCCCAAGACTGGAGGGGACTCTCCTTTCAAGGACAGGCAGTCACAGAGAAAAGCTGGGGGCAGGGAAGGGTGTCATGACTCGCCTGGGCGGGGAGCTGGCCGGAGCGGGTCCCAGGTCCCAGGCCCTGTAGTTATGCTCATGGCCCGGGTCACTCATCCTTGTATCTTTAGTCTTCTCCTTTCCTTCACAGCTGAGCCAGGGACCATTGAAGACCCGGACGCACATTGCAGCCCGACTCCTTGCATGCCAATCCTACCACCACCGCGCCAGCTGTGTGACGTCATGCAAGCCACTTAACCTGGGAGCCTCGCTGTCCTCACCTGTGACATGGGGATGATAATCGCACAAGGCTGTTGAGATGGCACAAGACAGCTGCGAGAAGCACTTAGCTCAATGCCTGGCTCCTAGAGAACCTGACGAATGTTAGTCTTTTCTACTTGTGAAAGGATGAGAAGAAAGGCCACCACCTTGAAATTATACAGCACTTGCCCTTTTGCCCAACACCACCATGTTTTTTATTCTATGGCCTGATTTCCCAAATGGAGAAACTGAGGCTCAGAGAGAGGAAATAGTTGTTCTTAAGGGACTTGGTGGCAAAACTTGCAGCTGATCAGGAGAAAGCCAGGGCCAGGTGGGGTGGGGCAGAGTCACCTATACCATTTGGGGCCTGGCCACCCACGGGCATTGTCCTCTCACCCGCCCGGCAGGAAGGGGACTCAGCTGGTGGCAAAGAGAAGGGAGCGGACAGGCTGGCAGCAGCCAGTTCACATTTGACCGGAACCCATCCTGTTTAAGATGGGAACAAATACAGGCCGCTGAGATGACATTTTTGCAGTCCCTCTTCTCGCGTTGTCTGGTGTCAGCCTTCTCCCTGCCCTGTCCCCTCCCTAACTCCCTCCCTCCCGCACGGGGGATGCAGCCGTCTGTTCTGGAAGCCTTGCCTTCCACCACGAGGAGCCCCAAACATCCTGCCAGCTCGTGCCTTGGTGCCCTTCCACTCCCCTTGCAGGTGTCTTCCCACCAGAAGCGCCCGCCGTGCCTCTAGACGAGCACAGATCTGATTGTGAAAGCCGCTTCCCATTCATTTTCGTGGCTGCTTTGATTTATTTTATTAGCAAACTTCTTTTGTGTGATGACAGGCTTCATTACAGTGTCTATAAAAGACAATTACTTGCTCTTATCTCCTAAACTGAGGAAAGAAGCGAGTGATGTGCATCAGGAAAACACAATGGGACCCAAAGAGAGAGAGAGCGCAGCAGCAGGGCCTGTCCGCGGAGGGGAAGTGGGCAGGCAAAGGCTGGAGCGGAACCTCTCTCTGCCAAGGAAGGGCCGCCTGGAAGCCAAACAGGAATCCCACGGCACCCGACCTGCTTGTAGGCAGGGCAAAGACCAGCTGCCAGCCTTGTCTTTGCTGTTGGCTTCTCTGCAGAGGACCCCTAATCAGTTGCGCTTGGGGGAAAATATTACTCTAACAATTGCCACCAATTATTCGGCATTAACTGTGTGCTTAGGAGGCACACAGGGTAAGCTTGGTCCTAGAGTTAGACAGAACTGAGGTCTGATCCAGGCTCTTGAACAAGTTTTGTAAGCCTGAAAGCCTCAGTCTCCTCATCTGCAAAATGGGAAAAATTATTGCCTACCTCTTAGAGGTGTGGAGAGGCTAAAATGAGGTAACACAGAAGCTCGGAGGACACTGTGAGCTATCCGCATGGTGTCAGGTGGACACGTGGCGCCTGTCACTACCGGTGGTGGGCACTGCGTGTAAGCCACGCAGTTCCCCTCTGCAAAGAACTTCATGCTGTGTTGCAAGTATTACTTGGTTTTGCACAAGAAGATACTGTTTCAAGAAGTATCACCAGCATGTAGTGACAACCTCAGTCACGCTAGTTTTGGATGTTTATATTGGCTCCTAGATGCAGGTGGTAAAGAAGAGTAGGGAAGAACAATTTTACTTTAAAAACTATTTTAATTTACTTCTAAATTCACACAGTATTTTTATATAATATGGTTTTAAGCATATGTATATCTAAATTAATAAATATTTGACTATTTCAACAATATCCCTGAGTGTTTATAGTTAACCACTCCCCCAAGAACAGGTGGGTGGTTACCTTACATTAGGTTTTGACTCACATTTGGAATACAGCAATCTTACACTAACCCGGTGACCCAGTGAGGGAGGTTCTGTCACACCCTCTTACGCAGGAGGAAACTGAGTACTGAGATCAAGTGCCTTCCCCAGTTCCTCAGCTCATAAATGGCAGAACCCAGGATGGAATCTGGGGTTGGGTTCCCCAGAACTAGGCAGATCTGAGAGCTCCATCGAGACTGTGCCTTCCTGGCCTAATCTCCCTATGGCCCTGTCCTGACGCCATCATGGGCTTCCTCAAAGATCCCTAAGAGCAGAACAGAGGGGTCCCCCTGGGCTTGCAATCAAGGCCCTCTGTCCCCTGGTCCTATCGTTTCCTACCCTCTCCACACCCCCTGGGCTGCTGGGAACCAGCTGTAAGGCACTCACTTCTCTGCCCCAGGGAGCACATGTGTTTTTCTTTCCATGACTGTTGCAGCCCAATACAAACATTAATTAACTCATTCATTCATTCACACATGACCTGGTCATTGGTCAGCTTTGCTCTAAAACTCTGCTAGAAGAAATGGAACAGAAACCACCTGCTAAGGGTGGACCCAATGATATACAGCCTTGAAAGCTTAAGGTGTTGGAACCTGTTGGCCAACCTGCCAAGCAACCTACCCACTTACTCTGTCCTCCCACACCCAAGCCTGAGCACCTTCTCTGTACAAGACCCCACCTATTCGTTAGAGCTGCGATTTTCTTTTTTTCTTTTTTTTATTGTTTGTTATTATAGGAGTACAGATGTTTAGGTTACGTATGTTGCCCTGAGCGCGCCCGACCCCGCCTGACCTCAGAGAGCTGCGATTTTCAACCTTGAGCGAGCATCAGAATCACCTGAGGGCTTGTTAAAACCCAGCTGGCTGAGCTGCACTGATAGCGGCTGACTCAGCAGCCGGGGGTGGAGCCCGATAATTTGCATTTCTAACAAGCTCCCAGGTGATGCTAATGCTGCTTGTCCAGGAGCCACACTTTGAGAGCCACTGCATACTGGGGTAGTGACAACCTCCCTCAGGTGGATGTGTCTGCCAGTTCCTGCTGTATCTCCCAACAGCCCTGTGAATTTGGGATTCTTAGTGCCTCTTTGTAGATGAGGAAATACAAGTTCAGCAGAAAGGGCGGATGAGACCAAAGTTTCACTGAGTTTGTTCCAGAACTGGGCCTGAAGCCAACGCCTTTGGCGTCTGTCTTGCCAGCCTCAAAGCTCTTACCTCTCATCTTCCTGCAGCCACAGCCCTGTCACAACAGTTGCGGCAATGCTGACATTAACAGCTACCATTTACTGACCATTTATTATGTGCCAGGCACAGAGCTCAGCTTTTAATCTATCTCGACTAATAGCATGCTCACAACCACACTATGAAGGATTATTCTAACCCCTAAATCAGATGAAGAAGGTAAGTCCAGAGAGGTTAAGTCACTTTCCCAAAGTCACACAGCAGCTAGCTGATGGAGCTTGCAGTAGAACCAGGCAGTTTGATTTTGAAGCCCATGTACTTAATCCCATGCTGTTCTACTCCTGCACCATATAATGGGCCTCCTTTTTTGTCTGGCTCCAGGCCAAATAAATTTATCATCCCATTTAGTTCTTACAATAAACCTTTGAAGAAGTTATTATTGTTGCCATTTTTAGTGATAAAAGAGCCAAAGCATGAAGAGACAGGTGTGTGCTGGTCAGGGAGTAATGTATGGACAGATGACCCTCGGGCCTTTAGCCATCTTCTTGGAGGAACGGTGGGAGGGGCAGGCTCCCATGGACAGAAACACTCATGGAATTTCAAATGGCTTGCTGAGAGTCAGGAGCAGAATGCCTTCCCTGTTCCTGGCAGACGGCTCTTGGAAGGCTCGGCATATGTGGCCCCGGGAGGAAGATGCTGCGCGTAGCAGAGCATGTTTCCAGCATCCTTGGGTAACCCAGGGGAGGAAGAAACGAGCGCCATGTTCCTGGCAGTGATGCTGCGGCTGGTCCAAGACTGAGGGTGCTGGGAGGAGCAGGGAAGAGGACAGGGAAATGCAGTGCCGTGCAGGGGCTTGGATGGTGGCCCTGGGTCTCCCTCTGCCACTTGGGTTGGCTTTCGGAAATCATTTCTCCCTCCTATGCAGCAACTGAACCCCCTTTGGGGCTGCTCCTGAGCCCTGGGCCCTTCCTGTAACAAAGCCTCTCTCTAGACTGGACACACCCTTTCTCCATCCACCCTCCCACCAGGTGGAAGGAGAGGAGCACCGGGCTAGCAGCCAGGACACCTGGCTCTGGCACTGCCACACTCTAGCTGAGGGACCCTGGCCCGGTCACCTAACTGCCGCGGGCACTGGGTTGCAAAGTCACCCTTGACCAGCTTCTGGGGTGTGTCCTGCCTTCTTTTCACATGTCCTATTTCACGTCGTCTTCCTGACAATGCTGTGAGTTTTATGGAAGAAAAATCAGAGTGTTCTTTTCCTCTGGCTGAGGCAGTCTGGGACTGGGCTAGCCTTTCGGTAACCCTGTCAGTATGGAGCAAAGCAAACCCCAGCCCCCCTTGAGGCTTCGTGCCTCTACTCAGAGGATGGGTTTCCCTCTGGGAACAAGGCTCAGAGACCTTCTTGACGTCTGCTCCCCACCCTCCTGGCTCCATGGACATGTGACTGCAATTGACCAATCAGAATGCTGCAAGGGACCAGCAGGCCAGTGAAGACTCCACATGGGATTGCTACAGGATGAGGGGAAAGAGGAACTTCCTTTCCACAGCTCTGCTGGGGCTCTCCACGAAAGAAAGCCTGTCCGAGGGGGAGGCCAGCCCAGACGAAAGCAGAGCCAGGGGACTGAGAGACTGGGCCTGTGAGATGGGTCAGTCCTGCCTCCAGGATCTACCCTGGAATTTCAGTTGGCTGGGCCCCATCAGTTCTTGCTTTTTGCTTAAATCAGATTGACTAGGGTTTTCGTCACCTATAACCAAGAATCCAGACTAATGCAATGGGGCAAGAGGAAAGCGGGGAAGGTGTGGGGACAGGCAGCGGCTGGCTCATGAAGCTAGTTGGAGGCCGGGCTGTGGAGTTAAAGACTCGTCCACCCTCTAGAACTGGGAAGATTCTGACTTCCACGCAGGAGAACTTTGCTGAGAGAGAGACACACACGCAGAGAGAGACAGAGAGATGGCAGGAGGAAGGAACAGACAAAGAATCAATGACTCTTATAGAAATTTCAGAGCTGTTGGAACATCTTTTCTAGGGTTTTCCCATCAGGATAGACAGCCTGGTTTGGAAACAGAGCCAAATTATTTATCCCTCAGCCCTGACGGCACATATCGATTTATCTTGATTTCTGAAAATACACTTATGCCTTTCAGACCATCTCTTCTCTCTGTCGCCAAGAAGAAAAGGGATTTAGCAGAGATTAATCGGAGGGAATTTGGCCCTTCGTAAATGCCCGGCGCTGGCTGAGAGAGAACACCCGTAATCCAGGGAGGTGCTGCCAGCAGATGAATGGGCTTGCCTGTTCCCCTCGGCCTGCGGGCAGGCTTTCCGCAGGGGCCTGCGAGACAATGCTCTGGCAGATGGGCTGTCGCTGGCTCTGGGAACTCGCCTTCCCAAAGCCAGAAGACAGGACGCCAGGGGAGAAAAGTCTCCTTTCCAGACCACGGGAGCCTCCTCATTACACCGTCTCATTTCCTCTCGAGAGTGACGGACATAATTGGATCAAATGGAAACACAAACCAGCCTCCTCCCCCCTCCCGGATGAGAGACTTCCAATATGGCTTCATTACCAAGCCCTTTGTAAACAAACCGTGTGGAGAAAAACGCCATTTGTTCTGCCATAAGGGCCGACGGGCATCAGTGGTTGGGTCTTTGAAACACACAGAATGAATGAAATCATTTTGGGTTTAGAAATTCCTTCGCGCAAATCTTTCTCCATTCGCTGTTCTCCGTGGAGGGGGTGTCTGAAGGGGGGACTTCTAGACCCAGGAGCCAGTTAGGAGCTTGGAGGCTGATTCTGCCCAGTGAAACACCTGCTCTGATGATTCATTCAACCAATGAATATTTATCAAGTGTCATTTCCATTTTAGGCAACCCTTTAGGTACTCGGGACACAGTGGTGAGTCAAACACAGAAAGATCCCTCTCCTATTGACGTTTACGTTCTGGTAAGAGTTCACAACTCAGCTGTGTCTACATTGGGAACAAACTTGGAAGACTACTTCATAAGTCAAGCTTGTTTAACTGACAGATTGGAGAACTTTGAAGTTAAACTCTTCTGATTCCTCGTGTGTGTGATTTCAGTGTACTCATGAGGATGTTACATTTGGAAAACCAGACTGCATGGTCTGGGGATACTAAATGAACGATGTATGTGCCATCACCCACCAAAGCTGCACCCATGGCAGACATCACTAATCAATTACTACTCTTTCTGATAAGCTTGGATGCAGCCTCAGAATACTTATCCACACAGACCTGGGCAGCCCCTACCAATGGATCGGAGTTGGCTGGGAGAGAAAACTGATTTGCTATTTTTGACTTAGACTGTTATTAATTTGATTCACTAAGAGGTTACAGAATATCTAAGTAAATTAGGAATAACCCCAGGAAGAGGCAAAAACTGAGAAGAAAGGCTGAGAGACTGCAGCCAACTTCTTAGGCTAGTTTTCTTCTCAACTGCTTTTTCTATGTCCCAGCAGAGGCCCATGAAACATAGCGGGTCAGAGCATGGGCTTTGGGGTCAGGCAGACCTGGGTTCAGGCTCCGGTTCTGTTATTTCCAACTGTGTGGGGCCTTGGGCTGAGCTCTACTTGCTCCCCTCACTAGGAAGGCAGCTGCCGGGACAGGCACCAGGGGGCTGTGCCAAGGAGAGGGGCTTTCTGAAGAGCTGGCTCACCTTGAACGAGATTTCATACTGCTCCCCTCCCCAGATCTCCAAGCCTGGGTCGTACCCGCCCAGCTCCCAGAACCACTTCCGATCCACGGCGAACAGTCCACCGGCCATCACGGGAGACCTGTCGGAGAAGAAGAACGTGGTGTGACGATGCAGATGTCCTGGCCGTGTGCTCCTCGTGCAGCCTGACAACTCTGTTCCCCCAGTGACAGCATCCATGCTGCCCTGTGAACACAGCCCACGTGACTACCAGGGAATCCAGGCCCTTCTGAGCGAGGCCCCAGGCTCTCCTCTTTTTTGCCTACTACTTCCCTTCACAAGTGCTGCATTTTAACCAAATGGATCCCAAGTTCCTTTACATGATTAACACCTAAGGATACTTGTGAAATGAAACCACAGTACACTTTTCCCCATGGGCCTGCTAGTTGCATCGTATACGTGTATATCTTTAGTCCTCCCACGAAACGGTCTGAGCCAGGCCTCTCTGAGCCTGTCTACGCTGTAGAATCTCTCAGAGAGGGAAATCCAGCTTGTGACCCTGCCTCAGACCTACTGAAGCAATCTTGGGGGGTGGCACTCGGAGTCTGTGTTTTCAAACATGCTCCTTTGATGATTATTACTTAGCAAGCCCAGCATGGACATCTGTTCTGCTATGATGTTTACAGAAGGAGCCACAGTCTCTCTTCTCTCAGTTGAACTGGGAGAGGAGGTTCACTCCGTTCATTCATTGTCTTATTATGTGTTCACTGAGTGCCAGCTGTGAGCAGGTGCTGGAAGAATATTGAGAATATTGAGGTAAATGAGAGACCTTCGGGGGCAGCCACCTCAGCACAGAAGGATCCAGAAGGTCAGGTGTAGTAAGGGCCTCTGGGTGGTACGGAGCACTGCAGGAACGCGAAAGGAGCCTGTCTGCTTCCAGCTTTCGGGGGTGAGCAGGGAGCGGGGGCGAGGGCGGGTGCTCAGGGGAGGCGGCATTTGAGTGGGTCTGTGCACAGTGTAGCTGGGGGCAGGGAAAGGACCAGGAGGAGAAAACCACATAAACAAGGGCGCAGAGATGATAAATCGTGTGGTACCCATGGGGGACCGGGAGTCAGCATGGCATCGTGCTAAGTCCGAGGGGCTGCCTCACACAAGGCCAGCACCCAGTAGGGGCCGACCCGCCTTTGCTGTGTGACAATCTATCAGAGAGTGGCTGCGTCCTTGTCCGGCTCCGCTGGAAGACTCCAAACCCGCAAACCGAAGCACTCCGGCGGCAACCTCCACTCCCACTCCCGGCCCGGGGAGCTGCAAGCTCACGGCCAGGGGGCTGATTTAAAAGACCTCAGCTAACCCACAAGCTGCCCAAACCTTCCTGTAGCGGAAGAGCCTTTGCAGCACAGGCGGGGACTCCTTCACAAAGGGAGCCCCTCGAATGGATGCTGAGGGCTCGAACATGCCAGGTGCTGTATCGAACTATGTATCAATAAAACAAATTCAGTCCTCCCCTCGACCTCCTGCGCAAGCCTCCTGAGCGGCACCCCCGCTTCACTGCAGCTGGAGTGCAGATGAGAACTCGCTCCAGGCCCCCCGGCTAGTAAGCAGCGCTGCTGGGGTCCGAATCTTTAATCCGAGCCACAGTCCACACCCCTTGCCAATACAATATGAAACCTCCTGTCAGGAAGGAACAGTCCAGAAGCAACAGATGCATGAAAAGGACAGGGGACCTCCCTCTTCTGTGTGACCGAGATGCAGTGTTCAACCATCAACCCTGTGCTGCCCAGTATGGTGGCCGCTGGCCACAGGTGACAACTGAGCACTGGAAACGGGACAGGTCTGAACCGAGATGTGCCCGTGAGTGTGAGACACACACTGCATCTCCAAGACTTAGTAGGAAGACAAGAGTACGAAAGAACTCATCAATAATTTAAAGTGTTGGTTACATGTTAAAATGATCATATTTTGGATATACTGGTTTAAATAAAATATATTATTGAAACGAATTTTAACTGTTTACCTTTTTTTAAAAAAAATAAAATTACATACGTGGCTCGCATTATATTGGATGATTTTGATTAAACCTCTTTGAGCCCGATTCTCCCTCTACGCAGTAGAGGTATAGCTATGCTTCCCGTCCTACACTGGTAGTATATTTCTAAAAGTTTCTAGTACTATAAGAAAATAAAGTGTCATTAGTATCGACTCCCCTTTGTCTTCTGAAGATTGTGGGGTTTTGGGATCTTCGGCTGTAGCTGCAATTGTACTGCTTGGGGAGGCCGAGAGTGTTTCTAACTTGCTGCTTTGTGGGAAGCCAAACCCAAGGCTCTGCACGTGGAAATCAGCCTGGGTGGAAGCCAGTGGCAGGGGCCGAGAGCTGCGAGGAACAGGCAGGATATTCACCTTAAGGCATTTGGGGCGCTCGAGGCTTTGCCCGCAGAGGGAGGCCTCTCCTTCAGCCTGTCTTGTTTTCTGCTGTGTTTAGCAATACTGGTGACAATGCTGAGGGTCCAGTGTGTGCCACTCACCTTCCCGGCGCTATCTCTAGTTTTCACAGTGCTCTATGACTAGCCCCCTTTTCCGGTGGAGAAATTAGAAATTCAGAAATGCCACATAATCTGCTCAAGGGCATGCAGTTACTAAGTGGATGAGCCGCGCTTCAAACTGGGGTCTGTGATTGAAACCCAAGTCTTTTAAACATCATTACACCACGCTGTGCTTGCAGATTGCCCACTTACTGGGCACGGTGGGAAAGTGTGCAGAAAATGACCAGGATTTCTCTATTTGCCGCTCCCCAGGGTTTTGTCCGGCTACAATACAGAAGAGAGACTTCTGGAAGGAATTGGGAAACAAAGGCTGGAGAGTCCCTCAGAAAGCATGCAGGCGAGTGGCTCTCAATCCTGGCCACACAGCAGCGTCACCTGGGAGTTTCACAAACAACGATGCCCGTATCCCACTCCCGGAGTCCAGCGTAGCTAGTCTGGAGGGCGGCCAGGCATTGTTTACAAGCTCCCCCGACGATGCCACTGTGCAGCCGACATTGACAGCCACTGCTCTAGGGCGAGGCCTGCCCCTTCGGCATCCCGACGAGGACGCAGAGGCCCAGAGGACACTGGCTGGGCCTCCGCTACCGGCCAGCGGCGTGAGCTGGATTACCCTTTTCTATCATGCAGTGAGGATGCCAGACAGGCCAAGACCCATCCTTAAGAACCTTTCGAATCCAGGGCCATTGAGTCTGCTTATTGCAAAGGTTCGCACAATGAGGGGCATTCTGATGACCCCCAGGCTACCCTGAAAATCCCATTTTCTGGAGCAACCCATTCCAACCTCTGCTTCTGCTATTGTGTCATCTCGGGTAAGTCTCTGAAGCGCATCATCTGCATCGGTCAGATGGGGACAGCTCTACTCACTCCTGAGGACGCTGTCGTGAGGATCACGCACAGTGATGTCAGTAGAAAGTGCTTCGCGATGCAGGCGGAACGTTATCACTAGTCACTCCTGTTACTACTATCATGCTCCAGGGGTTTAGTCAGCTGAGGGCTGACTCTGAGGCCATGGAGAGTGGGGGCTGACTGCATGATGTGGTCCCGGCTGAACGGTATCTTTGGACTAGGAAGGGGTCTAACAGCAGCGACTGACGGTGTTTAAGATACAGGAGGTCAGGAGGAAACCACGGGCATCTGACCTGCTGAAGGGGACGTGGGACCTGCTCCTGCCCTCCACCCTTGGCTCAGGCTGCTCCATCACCCTGGCCACTTTTCACGTCCTCAGAGAAGCCCAGCTCTTCCCCGCTCAGCCTTCCCTGGAGCCCGCAGTGTTAGGGGCTCCCCTGGGGAACCCTGGGTATGCGCTGTGCCCACGAAAATGGCTGAGCTGCCAACAGCCCTGCTTGTCAGATGGGGAAGGTCAGGCACAGAGAAGTGGGGGTTCACTGGGGGCTACACTGTGGTGAGGGAGGTGTGGCCCCCCAAGGATGTCGGGTCCTAGTCCCTGGAACCTATGAATACGTCACTGCACACGCAAAAGGGACTTTGCCGATGTGACTGAGGATAAGGATCTCGGGCTGGGGAGGTTATCCTGGTGAGCCCAACGTGATCGCATGCAATCGTGTCATCGCAAGGGCTTACAAGTGAAAGAAGGCGGCAGGAGAGTCAGAGAGGGACATGTGGTGATGGAAGCAGAGGGGTGTGTGCTGGGAGGGAAGAGAGAGAGAGAGATTGGAGGATGCTACACTTCTGGCTTTAAAGATGGAGGAAGAGGCCACGAGCCAAAGACGTGAGCATCCTCTAGAAGCGGGGAAGGGCAAGGAAATGCATCCAGAGGGGATGCAGCCCTGCTGACACTGTAATTTTAGCTCAGGAAGACTCATCTCAGACTTCCGACCTCCAGAATTTTAAGAGAATGCATTTGTGTTGTTTTAAGCCACTAAGTTTGTGGTAATTTATCGCAGTGGCCGTGGGAAACTAACACAGCAGGAGAGCCTGCACTTGGGCTTTGTACCCAAAGATCTTTTCCACACCTCTGGCAGGAGGGCTGGAACGGCTCACACGACAGGTGCGGGAGGGCGAGCCTGCTGCGGAAGAGAACACCCTTCCAGAGCTCGGAGTGCCAGAAAGGGGCTGGCCTCTATTTCTGGCTTAGCTACGAACTCACTGTGTACCTCGGGGCAAGCGCCTCCTTCCCCTGGGGCCTCTGTCCTCATCGGCAAGGGGCTGAGTCCTTCATTTGTATTAACGGTTCCTTCCAGCTTTCACGTTCTAGGATGCTGTGAGTCCAGCACCGCCCCCCACCTGCCCACAATCAAGCTGTTACCTCCTTAATATTCTGAGGGGTACAACAGAATGATGGGAATGTTGGCTCCAGAGGCAGACAGGCCTATACTGCTCCTAGCCTTTGCCACTTACTAGCTGTGTGACCCGGGCAAGTTACTCAGCTTCCAGGAGCATTGGTGTCTCCATTTGGAAAACATGGGTAATAATTTTGGGTATTGGTATGAACCAATAACATGGCTGTTGGGGGTTAAATTGGATTAAGGTGGAGGGTGCTCAGCACTGTGCCGGCACCTGGCGATGACGATGGTTACAACTGGGTGCCAGGTTTGAGGAAGAGGGCATGAGAAGCTGTACTCACCTCTGCTGGCAATCCTGGCAGACCGCACAGAGGTGGGTAAGGTGGACATGACCAGCCTGGTGGTCCATGAGCTGAGGCTCTGTGACAAGCTGGGAGAGGTGGTGCTTCTGGTTGGGGACACTTGGTACTGAGCAGGGCCGGGAAGCTGGACCCTCCGCACTGGACTTTTGAGGGAGAAGGTGGTCCTGAGTTGTACATGTGTTGGGGTGGGGTCTTGAGCTGGGTTGCTCATACTTACTCAAATGGGTCACTAGGGTCAGCTTTCTGCAGTTCTGGAGGGATCGGGATCCGCTTGTAGTACATCTCCCAGTCGAAGGCGCCCCGCATGGCATCCCCTGCTTGTGTCTCGTACCGAAAGTCATCATGGTCAATCACGTCGATCATGGGGCACACAATGGTCTTGCGGTTCCGAGCGATACGGTCTGAAGAAGCCAAGAGGTGCCCGTTAGGTG